>CATIWF010043783.1:0-17272 GCA_949630135.1 Balakata baccata
CTCTCCTTAACTTGTTTATGTAACTTCTTCACCAAATCTGCCTTAGAATTAGCATCAACACTCACAAAATTGTTAGGTGGCAATGGCAATAAATCAATAGGAGTAAGCGGATTAAATCCATAAACAATCTCAAATGGAGAACAATGAGCAGTACTATGAACAACCCTATTGTAAGCAAACTCCACAAATAAACAATCCTCCCATGTCCTAATGTTATTTTCTATGGTAGCCCTAAGCAAAGTAACCAAAGTCCTATTAACTACTTCAGTTTGTCCATTTGTTTGAGGGTGACAAGTAGTGGAAAACAACAGCTTAGTTCCTAACTTTCCCCACAACACTCTCCAAAAATGACTCAAAAATTTAACATCTCTATCACTAACAATGCTCTTAGGTATGCCATGTAAATGCACAACTTCTTTGAAAAACAAATCAGTAATCATCGTAGCATCATCTGTTTTATGACATGGTGTAAAATGAGCCATCTTACTAAATCTATCAACCACAACAAAGATACTATCACAACCTTTCCTAGTCCTAGGCAAGCCAAGCACAAAATCCATAGACAAATCAGTCCAAGGTTCACTAGGAACAGGTAATGGTGTGTATAACCCATTCGGTTTCAACTTAGACTTAGCCTCTCTACATGTAATGTAATGCTCACAAACTTTATGCACGTCATATTTCATACCAGGCCAAAAGAAATGTTCTAACAGCATGTCATAGGTCTTATGTACCCCAAAATGCCCCATTAAGCCTCCTCCATGTGCCTCCTTAATCAATAATTCCCTCATAGAACACTTAGGAAAGCACAATCTATTTCTCTTAAACAAGAAACCATCAAACAAGTAAAAAGCATCCAAAACAGCCACATTATCACAAGATGCATATATATTGCCGAAATCATCATCATGAGGATACAACTCCTTTATAAACTCAAAACCCAACAATTTAGTACTAAGTGAGTTAAGTAAAGTGTACCTTCTAGAAAATACATCTGCAACTACATTCTCTTTACCTTGCTTGTATTTAATCACATATGGGAATGTTTCTATGAACTCTACCCATTTGGCATGCCTACGGTTCAGCTTATCTTAACCCTTCAAATGCTTTAAACTTTCATGGTTAGTGTGTATCACAAACTCTGTAGGCCACAAATAATGCTGCCATGTTTGCAAAGCTCGAACCAAAGTAATAATTCCTTGTCATATGTTGGATACTTCAAGGCTGCCCTACTTAACTTTTCACTAAAATACATTAGCGGTCTTTGATCCTACATCAAAACTGCTCCAATTCCTATGCCATTAGCATCACATTCAATTTCAAAAGTCTTATCAAAGTTAGGTAAAGCAAGCAAAGGTGCATTACACAATTTTTCTTTAAGTTCATTAAATGCATATTCTTGTGCAACATCCCAAACAAATCCAACAATTTTCTTAACTAACTCATCCAAAGGTGAGGCAATAGTGCTGAAATCCCTAATGAATCTCCTATAGAAACTAGCAAGTCCATGAAAGCTCCTCACATTGCTAGCATTTTTAGGTCTTGACCATTCTTTAATGGCTCTAACCTTGTCCTCATCAACCTCAATTCCTTGACTAGATACTACAAAACCAAGAAAATTAATCTTGTCCATGCAAAAACTACACTTCTTGATGTAACTGGGCCAAGGTATTCCCAGACGGTCACCCATCTTGGTACTGACCCTACTCAACAATGCTTAATCAGCCACTTAACCGCCTTGAGCCAAGCATTTCCCAAGAGGTCACCCATCTTGGTACTGCCCCTACCACAGCAGGCTTAACCAGAAACAGCGCTTACCATTCTGTCAAAAGCTTAAGCTGATAGCAAATGTGCAACTCTATTCCTTTATTCTAGATCAAACAAGGGCCACCAGTCTCTTTCGACTTTGTGTACCACCTAGCCAAACCGGTTCCACACCCCCCTAGACCCGGGACGTATCATTCCCTCCCTCTTTAAGGAGGTTCGTCCTCGAACCTGGCACACAGAAGTGGGATTCGGACCCAACTTCAGGCTCTGATACCAAATGATGCAACTGGGCCAAGGTATTCCCAAACGGTCACCCATCCCGGTACTGACTCTACTCAACAACGCTTAATCGGCCGCTTAACCGCCTTGAGCCAAGCACTTCCCAAGAGGTCACCCATCATGGTACTGCCCCTGCCACAACACGCTTAATCAGAAAGAGCACTTACTGTTTTGCCAAAAGCTTAAGTTGATAGTAGAGGCGCAACTCTATTCCTTTATCCTGGATCAAACAAGGGCCACCAGTCTCTTTCGAATTTGTGTGCCACCTGGCCAAACCCGTTCCACACCCTTCCAGACCTAGGACATATCACTTATTAAGATTAGCAAACAACTTTTCTTGTCTAAGTGTTTCTAGTACAAGTCGCTCATGCATAATATGATCATCCAAGCACTTAGAGTAAATCAGAATATCATCAAAGTAAACAACAACAAATTTACCCAAGTACTCATGTAACACATGGTTCATCAATTGCATGAATGTGTAGGTGCATTAGTAAGACCAAATGGCATGACAAGCCACTCATATGACTCATATTTTGTCTTAAAGGCTGTTTTCCATTCATCACCAACATTCATTTGAATTTGATAATAACCAGATTTCAAGTCTATTTTGGTAAAACAATAAGAACCATATAACTCATCAAGCATATCATCTAATCTAGGAATAGGATGACGATACTTTACAATGATTTTATTGATGGCTCTACAGTCCACACACATCCTTTATGTTCCGTCCTTCTTGGGCACAAGAATGACAGGAATCGAGCAAGGGCTAAGACTCTCCCTCACATACCCCTTAGTAAGTAACTCCTCCACTTGTTTTTGGATCTCCTTGGTCTCACTTGGATTCGTTCTATGTGCTGGCTGATTAGGTATGGCAGCTCCAGGAATGAAGTCAATTTGGTGCTCTATGCCTCTAATTGGTGTTAAACCACTTGGCATCTCCTTGGGAAACACATCTTTAAATTCCTACAAAAGATCAACAAACACACTAGGCAAAAATGGGTTAAGTTCATTAGTTGCCAAATAAGCCCCTTTGTACAAAAGTACAAATATAGGCTGATTGGAATATAAAGCTTCCCTAACCTCACTTGTCCCAACTATCAAACTCACATTCTTTACATTTTTCTCTTTAGGCCGAATATGCTCTTCTTTTTATTTTCCCTCTTTCTTTTCACTTCTTTTTCTTTCACTTCCTAAAGCACTCTCCTTACTCTCTTCTTCTTTCTTTTCGGCCTCCACTCTCATTCTTTCCATTTTACATTGGTCTTCATATACTTCGTTTGAGGAAAGTGGTGTTAATATGGTCTTCCGCCCATCCTTGATAAATGAATATCTATTGAGGTACCCATCATGTGTTGTTTTTCTGTCAAATTGCCCATGGTCTACTAAGTAAAATTTCTCCAGCATGCATAGGAACTACATCACATAGCACTTCATCCTGATATTTACCAATCGTAAATGGAATAATAGATTGTCTATGTACCTTGACCTCACCACAATCATTAAGCCACTAAAGTTTATATGGTCGTGAGTGTGGTATAGTAGACATCCCCAACCTATTAATCAAGAATGTACTCACTACATTAGTACAACTCCCACCATCAATAATCACACTACATGCTTTGCCTTGAACATGACACCTTGTATGGAACAAGTTGTCTCGTTGCTCCTCATGGTAGTCCTCCTTCAATTGAGTGTTAAGAGCATGCCTAGTAACTAGCACATCTCCTCTAATAGGCTCCTCAATGCTCCCCTCACCACAACTCTCCAATTCAGGCATCTCATCCTCATCGCTTTCTTTGTTGCCATCTTCTTCATCAGTCACTACCTCACCATTCCGTAGGGTCATAGTCCTTCTATTAGGGCACTCCTTGCTAATATGACCTACACCTTGACACTTCCAGCACTTAATGTCTCTATTTCTCCCTTTAGGTTCTTCGATTTTAGATTTCTCTTTGGATACCGAATCTGCCTTTCCCTTAGCAACATCATAAGTAGCCTTATTTCCACCTTTAATATCATTCTTTCCATCCCTTTTCCAAGTAGGATTAAAGTTAGAATAAGGTTTGGAAACATACCTTCCTGCCTCTTTTCCTTGGAGTTGCTTTTCCACCTTGATGGCAATGTGCACCTTCTCTTCTAACTCCACATAAGGTTGTAAATCCACTCGATCAGCCGTCTCCTTGTTTAAACTAGCCAAGAAATGAGCCATAGTGGTTTCCACATCCTCCTCTATATCGGCCATAGTCATGATCATCTCCATCTCCTTGTAGTAATCATCCACATTCCAACTACCTTGCCTAAGAACTTGAAGTTTTTGCACAAGTTCCCTATGAAAATGCCTTAGTACAAATCTCTTCCTTATTAGAGACTTATGCCATGTCTCAATTGGGTACTCCAAGTTTCTTCTCCTACTAGTAACCAATTGGTCCCACCAAGCAATAACTTAATCTGAAAATTGAGTAACCACAAGCTTAACCTTCTTCTCCTCACTAAATTTATGGCAATCAATTATGAGTTCCACCTGGTTTTCCCATTGTAAATAAGCCTCTGGATCTGATTTCCCTTGAAAATGAGGTATTTTAAGTTTAATGCTGCCCAAATTCCTATCTACCAAATCATCATTGCCTTGGTTTCTACCATAAAATGGATTTTCTTGCATTCTTCCTCTACTTCTTCCTAAACCTTGGCCTCTTCTTCCTCCACCTCTAGGTACACCCATTCCAGCAAAAGCATCATCATCATCATCAACTTCATTGTAATCCATGTATTCAACTTCCACATCATTTGCTTCAGGTATTCGGTTTCTACAGCCCCTATTTCCCCCATTGTGATTCGGTGTGGCTCGTTCAACAGCCTGCAGCGTTGCTTTTATGCGCTCTAATATGTCCCTCATAGCCACCATATTCCTATTAAGACGTGCAAACTCTCCTTGTTGAGCCTCATGCAGTCTGGCTTCATCAATATGATCAACATCATTTTCTCTACTTTGGCTTGACACTGCTACAAAAGAATGTCAGAAAACAAAGAGAAAAAGGAAATATTTCAAGGACCTCACAAACACTCCCTCACATGTTTCATCTCAAATGATGTGGGGTGGTCACTCATGTTTAACTCAAACAAAATGTCACTCAAGGCTTCCTCACACCACTCTAGCTAATTCTTTTATGTTTTTAGGTTAATCACACTTTTTAGAACAATTCAAATATTTGAAGCAATTCAAGTGGAATTCCAAACTGAAATTCAAAAAAAAAAACAAACTTCAAGCAATTCAATCAATGAAAAAAAATAATTAACAAATCAGAAATAATAAATTAGGAAACTCAAATAGATGCAAAAGACATGTAAAAGAAGAAACAAAGATTTGCCTTGAATAAGAATGAAACGAATTTAGAAGGTTTTTTTTCAAGAAGAAAACCAAATCTGCCACAATAAGCAATATTCCTTAATGAACAAGGAATGTAACGATTTGGATATGGCAGTTAGAGACCAAATAGTAAATTAATTATTAATTCCTAAATCAGACCTGCCAATAATCCTTAATGAGCAATGATGTAATGATATGCAAATCAGACCCGATTAGGGAATTAAACACTCAAGAAATCTGAATTCTGCCCTCGTAATCACTTCTTTTTTTTAATATTTTTTTCGTTTTTTTTAAACCTCAACTACAATTGCAAATTTGAATTTCAGAAAGCAAATGATTGATTTAACCAAAGAAAAAAAAAACAACAACAAGACAACTGAACACAAGAAATAGGATTAAAGAACGCAAATTATAAAGGATAAAACCTGATATTGAGCCAAAGCTCTGATACCAAATGATATGGAACCTCCATAAATAAGCTTGAGAATCCCTTTATATATATGAACCCCGAAAGCATTAACATAAAAACCCCAAAATTCAATTCAGCAACAACTCCTAAGAAGGGTAGAAGTCATATTACTTAGATAAGATGATCAAGAATTAGAATAAAGAAAACTTCTTTCTGAATTCCAATTTCGAAACACTCCACAAGAAGGTGATCAACCTACTTGAATGTTCCTTAAAACATGCATTCTACACAAGAACACAAAGACAAAAGCAAAACGACCTTTTTGGATTAACAATTTCATAATCTGCCCAACCATTAGTCCAAGGCATTATATTATAGCCTTCACAAGGTTTTAATGAGTTTGGAAACTAATAAAGCCTAAACACAAATGGAAACTAATCAAATCATATCCAAAATAGAAACTAATCAAATCATATCCCAAATGGAAACTAATCTAATCATATCCCAAATGGAAACTAACAGACTCTTTTAAAAGACATAAATCTGTTAGCCCCTTATTTAAGCCTAATAAACATGATTAAACCTAAGAACAGCAAACTAATGTAGTTTTCCCATACATATTTGGCTAGCCCATAACAAAAGTGGCCCATTACATTCTTAATTAAACCCATTAGTAACTTGGATTTGGATTAAGTTGTATTGAACGTAGGCTGTACATGTTCCAAAGTTTTGATATCCTTGTAAACCTTCACTAGCTGAATTCACTAAGCCTTGTAGATGATGGATTAAGGCTTGTTGAAACTTCTTGGATCGAGACCTGGTTATAGGACCTTGAGGCACCCTAAAAGGACTAGAGACCTCTTGAGGATCCTTGCCTTCTTGGTCCTTTTGTTGAATCCTTGAAACTTGGTGTATAGGCTGCTCCATAACAGATCATTTTGTAATGAATATAAGAAGAAATGGAGACAAACCCATTAGAACATAGGAAGAGATGAAAAGAGTGATGAGGAAACATTTTGTGCCAACCTATTACTATAGGGAGTTGCATCAAAAATTGCAACGCCTTACACAGGGCTCCATGACTGTTGAAGATCACCACAAGGAGATGGAGATGGCAATGATTAGAGCCAATGCTGGAGGATCCATGAGTTACTATGAGACATTTCTTGCCTAGTTTGAATAGGGAAATTGCAAATGCGATTAAATTGCACCACTATGTGGAGTTGGAGGATATGGTAAACATGGCAATGAAGGTGGAAATACAAATCAAGCAAAAGGGAAGCAGTAAGCCCTCATATTTTGTTTCCAGTTCCAATTAGAACTCAAAGTGGAATAAAACGGAAGAAAAAGCCAAAGACAAAGCAAAAGAAGAAAAGGGTAAGATTGAGCCAAAAGGTAACACTAAAACTCAATCTTCTGTTACTTCAAATTCTGAAAAGCATAGAAACATCAAATGCTTCAGATGTCTTGGCAATGGGCATATAGCATCTCAATGCCCAAATAAAAAGGTAATGATGTTGAAAGACAATGGTGAGGTTGAATCTGAAAGTGAAGTGGGCACTAATCCCATGCCACCATTGGAGGATTGTAGTGATGATGAAGCTAAACATGCCATAGATGAGGAGCTCGACCTTGTTGTTAGCCATGTCCTTAAGGCCCATAGGAATCTGAGTGAAGTTAGGAGTTTTCATCTATACACATTAAGGTGTGTATGCCACTGATTAAAATTGAACAAAATTAAAGGAAAGAAAACTAGAAGGCACAAAGAAATACACAATTTGGAAACAAAATCAAAATCAGATTCCTCCTAATTAGTAGTCGATTTCCTACTGTTTATCCCTTATGCAACCTTAATTTATTCACCAAAAAGTAAGAACAAAAGGTATTTTCAATAGATAAGCTAAAATCTCAAAGCAGAGTTCAATTCAGCAAGTTCCAAAATTGAATCAACAATGAATCCTAACTTTTCAACTTCACAATTATACCAAATTTCGTACAGAAGTTGAATTAAATGATGAATGTATGCTAATCAACTATGACAGCAACCAACAATCACTATTGTCACTTTTGAAACTCAATATTTTATTTCTTTTTTTTTATTATCATTTTGATTTTCATATCAAATAACACTAAACAGAAACTTTTGATGCAATTTAGAAGCCAAACACACCAAAGAAACTCAAGACAAACTCAAACTTGCAACTTTCAAATTATGACCAAAACTAACAATAAGGTAGCTTTAATGGCAAAAATTCATTCTAACTAAATTAATAACTAGAAAGCAAATAAAAGGATATCTGACCCATGCTAAACAAGTAGCAATAGCCAAGATTATCTGAAAATAAGAATCTGACCCAAAGCTAACAAAGTAGCCAAGAACCAAGATTATGTGAAAACAAGAATAGCAAACACCACAAGCAAGATTACTTGATAAGTTAGCGATTCTCAAAAGTAATTAAAAGATACAATTCTGCCTCTCTTAATGAAAAATACACAAAATTCGTTTTTATTCATAAGCTAATGAGTTTACATGCCTAGAAGACTATTTATAGTCCCAAAGAGTTAGTTACCTCAATGGAAAAGGAAAACTAATGTTAATCCTAATCTAATCCCTAAAAGAGAGCTTCTTATCCCTTAAAGATTGGGATTTACATACAATTTATCTATATCTCTTAAAGATAGAGATTATCTAGCTAATCCCTTGCAAATAGGGATATGACAACTAATAAACCAAATCCTAGAAAAATAAGGAAAACTACTAGAGAATCCTACTAAAAATAGGAATACTAGATACAATCTGATTATACAACTTGGACCAGACGAAATTGGACTTAAAATAATGTATTGAAGCCTAAATAAAATGCTCAAAATGCATCCTAAGGTTTTCCATAAGTTATGCACATGCCTCACACATGATTCCTCAAGTTGCACTTGCATTGCACATAATTCTTCAAAACTGCCTACTTGATTTAATGGACTTGGACACCTTTTAATTAAGCATAATTAACTTGAACCATCATGAAATACTTCCTTGATCTTCACTTAAGGCTTCCCTCTATGTAATGTTAGCCCATAAGCTTGATTGTAGATTTTAAGCCCAATATGGCAACCAAACCTCCAAATACGCCTCCTTTGGTTTGGAACACGCCCAAGTGCTCTTTCGATCACCTCAATGGCCTATTAAACTTCATTTGAGCCCATAAGAATCCCCCAATTCATTGATGCAAAATAACCCTTCATGCTTACTACCAGTTCATACATCATTCCCTCTTTTCTCAAGAATATTCATCCCTGAATCTTTACCTACATTGAAAGGAAAACGTATAATACAAAGCAAAGAATAATCATAAATATTAGTATGATGCTCTTTCTTCACCTCTCTTTGTTCCTCACACAAATTTGCTATTTTCTCTCTTTGCACTGCATTTTCATTTTGATCACTCAAATACTCTTCTTTTTCAGTTCTCTTTAGTATCATCACAAATAACCTCAGTTTTCACCTCAATCTCACTCTTTTGCTCCCTTATCAAGCTCACCCAATTCATGTTCTTCAGTCACCACTATGGATTCATCATTATTAACTACAAATTCATCTTGAATGATGTTTTCACTATAAATTTCAATGCTCTCAATAATACTAACATCATGAACTTCTTCTAATAGTGATATCGAATCAATACTCTCATATACAATTTCAGCTTCACTGGAATGAACATCATTAATCTCCTCATGAATTTGATTCTTTTGATCATCCTCCACTTTAAACTTAGGAGCAAAATCAAATTCTTAATGAAAATTAGATTTTTTGAATTTCACATCTCCTTGGATAATGATTATTCTTTTTTGTTCTCTCTCTCTCTTCATTCTCCTACCCATATAACATGGCACGCATTGTGTCCATTTCTTTTTGAGATGCACTTACCGGAGAGGCAGTCTTTCTTCCTTTCTCTTCTTAGACTATTATCAAAGGGATAAAATTCAGCATCTTTCTCTTGAGGCCGAAACCTGCCAATTCCATAATTGTGAATATTTCATCTTGATGCAGAATCCCAAGAACACACCTTGAAACCCCTCAACAAAGTTAAGGCAAACAAACCTTTGAGCATGGACACCAATGGTTATAAATCTAACCTAAGCTAAACTAGTAGCAATAACTAAGATTATAATATAAAGAACAGCAAAACATCACAAGCATAAAAACTTGATAAGTTTAAAAATTCTTTAAATAATTAAAAAGAGCAATCTTGCACTCTCCATTATGAAGAAACTCTCAAATTTATTAATTATAAAAAAACTAATAAAGAATACACATCCAATGATTATTTCTAGGCCATAAATAGTAGTTTCTCATATGGAAAAGGAAAACTTAAATCCTATCCTAATCTCATAACCCGAGCTATATCCTAATCCTTACATAATAAGAAAAACTAGATATAAATTTAATCCCTTAAATGTAGGGATAATCCTAATCTAACCCAAATCCTAATTGACTAAGGAAATCTAAACCAAACATAATGCCTACTAGCCTAGGCCTACAATAACTAAGGCCTACATGCCTAAATAAACTAAAATAGCTGAGGAAAGATTTTGGTAGCCCATTAATACAATTAAGCCCAAACTCTTATATAAGTGCATGCATGGCACATGGTCTTGAGCACATGATTGGTATATGATGTCTTGCACATTGATGGCACATGATCTGCATATGATTTATAATCTTCAAATTATGGACTTCTACCTTGTTTAGCCTATTGGCCTAGTCCATGCAAGCTTGATCTCCACACATCCTAAGGTATCTAATGGGCCTTGGGTCTTCATTCAACTCAATATCTTCCTTTATGCATGCCTCACTTGTTATCTCCTTGGTTACCAAGCCTTAGACATATCCTTGCATTGCTTACCTTAGCTTGTTAGCCCTTGATCTAATGATTGCATCACTTGGCATGACAAGTGCATCATCCTCCTTGCATGAAGATTGGTTAACATGTTCTTGATCTACATCACATATCCCACGAGGCCATGGCTGCTCTCTCTGTTTTTTTTTTTGGAATTTTTAGTACTTTGTTTCACCTCTTCAAGCTTATGTTCTTGTCTCTCCATTCGGTCTATAATTCTAACCATCTAATCCTCCAATATTTGAATGTAAAATTGAACAATTTAGGTTTTCTTTAGTCAATTAGGATTTGGGTTAGATTAATATTATCACTACATTTAAGGGATTTAACTTTATCTTTTAAAGTTTATTTTTATCAAGTAAGGATTAGGATAAACTTTGAGATTTTTTTATTAGGATAGGACTTTAGTTTTCCTTTTTCACATAGGAAACTAATATCTTTTGCCAGTAAATACTCTTTGGCCATGTACAAAATGATCTTTTGACAATTAATAAAAATTGAGTGTTTTCTTCACAATTGAGAGAGCACTGTTTGTGATGATACTATAGAAAAAATTGAAAAAGAAGAGTTGTTGAGTGATGAAAATGAAAGTGGAGTCCAAAGAGACTCAGAGGAAAAGCTTCTTGCTAAAAATTTTGATTATTCTTTATTTCTTGTTATACATTTTTCTTTTGAAGCAGGTAAATATTCGAGGATGAATCTTCTTGAGGAAAAGGGGAATTATGTATGCACGAGTGGTAAGCATGAAGGCTTATTTTGCATACATGAATTGAAGGAGTCTTATGTCATTGAAATAGACCCAAAGGAAGTGTAAATGCCCATTAAGGTGATCCAAATAGCAATTGGGTGTATTCAAGTTACAAGAAGCAGCAATGGAGCTTTGGATGCTATATTGGGCTTAAAAATCCATAGTCAAGCTTATGGGCCAATGCAACACAAAAGGAAGCTTAAAGTGAAGATCGAGGGAGTCTTTCATGAAGATTTAAGTCAATTTGGAATAAATACAAGATGTCCAAGTCCATCAAAACAAGTGAACAGATTTGAAGAATCATGTACAACGCATGTAACGTCCAGTGATTTAGGCTCCAATTGCATGTGGCCTTAATCGGGTATGCCGGTTCGATCTGAGTCTAAATTTGAACCCATGGAAAAATAAAAAATAATAAGGGAAAATAAGTAGGGATATTATTATTATTAGGAAATTAAAAGACTGGTGCAAATTTTTGTAAGAATTAAAGAATTAAGTAGTGGAAATGGAATTTTTTATAATTAAGAATTAATCAATATTAATTAAGTTAAACGTAGGAAGAGAGATTAATCTAATTAGTGAGACCCAGACACTCTATCTTTAGTATAAAAGTCAATTTTGATGGCATTTTTTTTGTTTATCCAACCAAACCCTTCTTCATCATCTTTTCTCCCTCTTTGGCCATTCCTCACCCTCCCTTAAGTCCTCCATTTTTTATCCCATCAAGCTTTAAAATGAGTGGAAATGAAGAATTAAAGACAGAGAAACCAAGTAATTAGGGAGTTTCCATCATAAAAGTGAGCTAGAGAGGAAGAAGGAAAAAAGAACAAAAGGGAAAAAGGAATAGAAATAAGAGGCATTTCGGCCATCTTTCGAGATCCATCTAGGTGAGTTTTGTTCTTCCCAAATTCAACCTTTTTCTATCTATTTGAGATCCTTGTGGATGATTGATGTGGTTGGAATTGATAGATTAGGGTTATATGGAAGTTGTGTAAACTTGTGTTGTGTAGTGTTAGATTGTTGGGGAAAATGATGGATTAAGTTATAGGTGCTCGTAAATGATGATTTTGTGGCTTGAAAACTACAGAAATAAGACTTATAATGATGTGTATAGGGCTGCCTAGTCAAGAGGAATTAAGAGGAAGATGTTTAGAGGTTAATGGTGGTTAAGTGACTTGGTAATGATGAATGCTAAGGAGGGAATGACTTTAGATTAATGAACATAAATAAGGTAATAAGAGGAGGAAATAAAGATATGGAAGAAAGTAGATAGTCATTAGCACTATATATTGTTCACGCATAAACATTGGTTGAATGTGTCATTGAATAACATTTTGTTTTTTTTTATGTTAAGGCAAAGCAGGTAGTCACTAAGGGGTGGACAAAGGAAAGGAAGAAAAAAAAAAGGATTTGGGGCTGTTTAAGTGCTTCTTTGATAAAAAAATCTCGCACGCCATAAAAATTGGGAAATTGTGTGCGATGTGTGTTATGTATATGGTATAAAAATGCAATGTGTGATAAATTTGTTGTTTTTTGAGTTTTGTAGTAAATTGGTGTGAAATATTGAGTTTTATGAATGTGTTTATGATCTGGAAATTTTGGACATAAGCATGATTATATAAGGCCATAGAATTAATTAATTTGCAATGAGTCCAATAGGTACTCTGTCATACATTTACTAGAATAGCCTTGACTAAATTAATCATAACTTATGATGTGGTAATTAGATTAGCATGAAATCAATTGGAAATTAAAGTTAACACATATTACTAAAAATGTTATGAAGAATATAATTGTAATTTAGATTATAACTAGGTCAAAAATTAACTACAAAATTTCGGACCTAGATGTACAAAGAAAATCCTGGGCAGATTTTGAATGGACACCATACAATAAATTGGCCATAACTTTTGATAAAAAATTTGGATTCTAGTAATTCTTTTTGAAAATTCAAGCTAAGACAATAGGGTAAAAGTTTAGGAGATCACAAGTTTGAATCAAATCAGAATTGGGCCAAAATTAAGACTCAAACCCAAGGCTGAAATTTACCATAAAAATGAAATTTGCATCTTTGGTCCTTTTCATGTGGCATGTTATGTATGTGCGATAATGTGTTGGATATTTTAATCTTATTGGACATATGGACATATAGCATACAAATATGTGATATTGATAATTTATAATCAATAAATAATTATGTTGGGTAAAAAGTGGTAAAATAAATTATTATGTTAACAAAAGTGACAAAGCCCGAATATATCTAGCCTTGAATTAGAATAGTGGATAGTTTGGTATACTAATCAAGGGAAAAATAGAACGTGAGTAATAAAAAATTAAAAAAGCCGGTAATGACAATATTAAAAAGGCCGAAAATGGCAATATTAAAAAAAGTTGGTAATAGCACTATTAAGAATCTGGAAATGATAACCTCATATTCCTATTGATGAGTTTGGACACATGTGTTATGGGCTTGATTAAAATAAAAATAAATATATTGAATAAATTTAATTATTGTTAAACTTTTGGATACATGAGTATGCTGAAGAATTGTTTATTAAGTATTGAACCCGTGGCTATTAATTGATGAGCCTGCAATATGTGTGGCATGAATATATATATATATATATAATATTTTTATCCTATGAAGCACCACTAAGCTAGTAGCTTAGCATGGATGATTTCCTTGAGCAGATTTAAATGAATTGGTAAATTTTGGGTAGCTTTCAGAAGGACAGAATCCGGACATAAAATAGTTTAAAGCCTCAATTATTTTTGGTATATTTTATTAAAGTATTATAAAATATTATCAAAGATTTTCTTCATATAGTTTATATATTGCGATGTGTAATCTTAATATGAAATAGAAAAATTTTGGTGTAAATATATGTTTTATTGCAAGATATAAAATAATGATTTTTGATATGTATAAAATGTTTATTTGGACATTTGCATAATTTAAATATAATTAAATAAAAAATTTAATCGGGAGGGATATTCAAGACGGTTAAGTGGGTAATGCTCACTTACCTTGCTATTCTAAAGTAGCGTAAATGGGTGTTACAACGCATGTGCAACTTAAGGGATCATGTGCACAATTTATGGGCAACCTTGGGAGGCATGTTGGGTTTATTGTTTGGGCTTGAATATGCTATTTTTTAAGTCCAATTCGTGTGGCCTAAGTTATGTAATAAGATTGGCTTAGTTTTCATTATTAAAGTAGGATTCTATTAGTTTTCCTTATTTAATTAGGATTTGGGTTAGATTAGGATTATCTATACATTAAAAAGATTAAAACTTATCTTTTAGTTTGTCCTTATCATTTAAGGATTAGGATAAAGCTTTGGATTATGGGATTAGAATAGGATTAACATTGGTTTTCCTTTTCCAATAAGAAAAGTAACACTTTAGGATAGTAAATAGTCATCTAGACTTGTAAAATTATTAACTTATGAATGAAAATGAATTTTGAGTGTCTCCCATTAAGATAGGCAGATTTGTATCTTTTAATTACATATGAGAATTGCTAACTTAATTCGTGTGGTCCAAGTTACATAATCAGATTGTACATAGTTTTCCTATTTCTAGTAAGATTCAAGTAGTTTTCCTTATTTATCAAGGATTTGGGTTATTAGTTGTCATATCCCTTTTTAAGGGATTATAGTAGATTATTCCTATCTTTATGTGATTAGGATAAAGATTAGACTCAATCGGCACAATTTTTATAATTAAAGTGCTCAATTCGAATTTTTTTTATCAAATGATACTAAAAAGAACTTTTTCATGCAACTGAAGAGTTAAATGTACCAAAGAAACATAAAATATTCAACTTTGCTACTATGGACGTAATTAATTCTTAGGGTACTTCTATAGACATAATTTTAAACCTAATTAAATTAATGACTAGAAAGCAATACAGGATTGTTATTGATAACCAACCTCAAGCTCTGATGCGGAATCCTAAGAATACGCTTTGAAACTCGTCAACAAAGTTAAGGCAAACAAACCTTTGAGTTATGGGGACCAACGGTTGCAAATTTGACCGAAGCTAAACTAGTAGCAAGAACCAAGATTATCATGCAAAAGAACAGCAAACACTATAAGCATAAACACTTGATAAGTTTAACAATTCTTTAAGGTAATTAAAAGAGCAATCTTGCACTCTCAATTATGAAGAAAACACTCAATTTTTATAAATTGTCAAAAGATCATCAATAGTACACGACAAAATAGTATTTATAGGCCTAAGATATTAGTTTCTTATGTGGAAAAGGAAAACTAAAATCCTATCTTAATCTAAAAATCCCAAAGTTTATCCTAATCCTTACTTGATAATAAGCTTTAAAAGATAGAGTTTAATCCCTTAAATGTAGGGATAATTCTAATCTAACCCAAATCCTAATTTACTAAAGAAAACCTAATAGAATCCTACTAGATTAATGAAAATTAAGCAAATCTGATTATATAACTTGATGCGGAACCCCAAGAACATGCCTTGAAACCCTTCAACAAAGTTAAGGCAAACAAACCTTTGAGTTATGGTGATCAACAATTACAACCTTGACCTGAGCTAAATTAGTAGCAAGAACAAAGATTATGAAGTAAAAGAATAGCAAATGCTACAAGCATAAGCATAAATACTTGAAGTTTAACAATTTCTTAAAGTAATTAAAAAAGTAATCTTGCACTCTCGATTATGAGGAAAACACTCAAAGTTTATTACTTGTCAAAAGATTAAATAAGGTACGCGTCCAAGGCTTATTTATAGGCCATAGATAGTAGTTTTGCACTTGGAAAAGGAAAAATTAAATCCTATCCTAATCCCATAGCCCAAAGTTTATCCTAATCCTTACATGATAAGGAAAACTAAAAGATAAAGATAAATTAAATCCCTTAAATATAGGAATAATCCTAATCTAACCCAAAATCTTAATTGACTAAGGAAAACCTAAACCAATTATAATCCCTACTAATATGGGTGGCATGGGCTTACATAAATTAAGGCCCACATGCCTAAATAGCTAATGATGGATAATGGCAGCCCATTAATATAACTAAGGCCAATTACAAATTAAGCCCAAACCCTAACATAAGCACATGCGTGGCACATGATTTGCACATGACTTGTAATTTCAAATTATGGACTTCCATCTCGTTTAGCCCATTGGGCTAGTCCATGTAAGCTTGATCTCCACACAACTCAAGGTGTGTAATGGGCCTTAGGTCTTCCTTGATACATATCTTCCTTGATACATGCCTCACTTGTTATCTCCTTGGTCACCAAGCTTTGCTCATAGGCCTTGCATTGCTTGCCTTAGCTAATTAGACCTTGATCTAGTAATTGCATCACTTGGCATGACAAGTGCATCATCCTTCTTAAGTGAAGATTGGTTCACATGTCCTTGATCCACATCATTCCCCCTCCTTAAAAGGATTCGTCCTGAATCAACTCACCATAAATTGTCAAAAGGAGTTAGGATAGAAATATTAAATGATGTAGACACATCATACTCATGAAGAAATTCTATTTTGTAGGCATCATCATTGATCCTCTCAAGAACATGGAATGGACCATGTTATGGAGCAGCCTATACACCAAGTTTCAAGAATTCAACAAGAAGGCAAGGATCAAGCTCAAGAGGTCTCTAGTCCGATTAGCATGCCTCAAGGTCCTATAGCAATGTCTAGATCTAAGAAGCTTCAACAAGCCTTAATCCATCATCTACAAAGCTTAGTGAATTCAGCTAGTGAAGGTTTACAAGGACATCAAAACTTTGGAACATGTGTAGCCCAAGTTCAATACAACT
>CATIWF010043789.1:0-81006 GCA_949630135.1 Balakata baccata
TTGGACCGCATGGGGATAGTCCTTGCCCATGCTCCAATTGAAATGCGCATTTAAGGTTTATTAATTCAGTTCGTCATTATTTATAGCAACAAATGTATTCACTATGGGTTTTAGAAGCATTCAATTGTATGCCATTGACTCCCTATATATAATGGCTTATGGTATGGCAGCTTTGTTAACATATAATATTTTTAAAGAAAAATTACTATTTATTCATATGATTTAACATAATACACTAGTATATTTATGAGATTTGAAAAATATACAATTTATTTCTTTTATTTTCGTTAAATTATATAATTTTTTGTTAAATCTTACTATTTAATACAAATGTATTCACTATGGGTTTCAAAGCTTTCAATTGTATGCCATTGACTCCCTATATATAATGGCTTATGGCATGGCAGCTTTGTTAACATATATATAGTATTTTTAAGGAAAAATTACTATTTATTTATGTAGTTTGATATAATACATTAGTATATTTTTGAAGTTTGAAAAATATATAATATGTTCTCTCTATTTTATTTTCATTAAAGTATATAGTCATTTTGTTAAATCTTAAAGCATTTACTGTTAGTAAAAAAAATATTTTATTTTGTTCAGGAGATACTAGTACAATATTTCAAATTTTAGGAGAGTACTAGTACAATAAATTAAACTTGGAAGAGAGTATTAGTGCAATATATCAAACTTTTAGGAGGTAAATAATATAATTTTCAAACCTTATATAGTACTAGTTTATTATATCAAACCATATAGAGTAAATCATATAATTTTCAAATTTTGGAGAGGTACTAGTACACACAAATTTTTTTATCCTAAAATTAAAGACAAGGAAAAGGATGAACAAATATCAAAATTCAATTTATTAAATGAAAGGAAAATGAGTACATCTGTAATGAAGAATTTCTACGAACGTAGAAATTAGAGCATTTTATTATTTTCTCATTTGATTACGGTTCAAAAGCTTACGAAACTTAATTTCGAATCTGTAAATGATTTTTCATTCGATTTTGATGAAGAAAATGAGTTGAATCCACAACGAATGAAAACATCGTTTGAAAATTCATTTTGAAAATTTGAAGAATTGAACAATCTTGATTTGAAGATGTAGAAGTTTTGATGCTTTGGTTTGAAATAATTTTAACACTTAAAGAGAATTTTGCAGAGTTTTACTTTAATATTTTGATTGTAGAGTTATGACGGCTTGAAACTTGAATTGTTTTATCTCTTACGAAGAATGTAACTCCTCTATTTATAAGAGAATTAAGGATATTATATTTATGATTATTTGAATCATAAAAGGAAATAATATATATTTTTTATTTATTTAAGCGTATTTATGGAAACTTAAACTATTTAAAAAGTATATTTATTTATTTTAAACAACTGTGTATTTATCATGAAAATATTTGATTTGATATTTTATTTAATAATTAAATTAATTACTAAATAAATTATAAATTCAATTTATTTATGGACTTTTAAAATTTTTATATCTACCGTACTAATGTATTATATTGAACTACAATAATTTCTCCTATTTTTAATTTATAATAGTTAGCGACCATAACATTTATCATATTAAATAGTATTAAATTGTCATAACTATTTAGGATAATTATATTTTAATATAATGGGTTGGCAGAATACTATCTATAGATGAATTAATAATGTAGTAACCAGCAAAATTTCACCCATATATTATTGGGTGTAAATTAATTTGGGCAATGTGGGAAATTATTTGCCGATTAAAATTGTTATAGATGACAATTATCTCGTGATTAAATTGATTAAGCACAAAAAAGCTGGTGAACATCTGAAATTAACGGGCATCGCATGTGACCCCACAAGCATGGTACATGTTCTCTAGACTGCAAATTGCAAAGTGAGGGACCGAAACAAAAGTTTTAGAATCCCATCAACTGTAAGTTCATTGTATCAATTTCTTTTTGACAACATATCAAAGTGCATTGCACTTTTTCTCTTTTGATAAAAACTACAATAAGGAGAGTAAATCACAACCCATAAAGGCATTAGTGATAAGGAATTAGGAGATACATATTTATTCCGAGTTAATTTGGTTTGTGCTGGATTAGATCTCCAAAAATGATAAAATGTTTTCTCGCGTATTTAAGGTAGTTATATACCTAGAATCGAATATATAGGAAATTAATACTAAAGAGAAAATTATATTGAGTTATAGTATTTCCCTCTACATGTCATTTTGGTACGTAGCCAAGGAACATATATGATTACCGTGAAGGCCAAAGTTTCCTAATCTCCGTACAATAAAATGCTTTTAACAAAAAGGAAAAGAATATTGCCATTAGATGCCGTTTCTCTTATCTTTTTACTAACACTCTCGTGATCATAATTTGTTTGTTTATATTTTTACTACATCCCAATGGTTCATTTATTTATTCATAATTTGTTTGTTTATATTTTTAAAAGAGAAGACTAACAAATTGCTCTTTTTATAATCAAATATTTATTTATTATTATAATTGAGAGGAAAAACTAATTTAATCAATAATTAAGATGTTGAAAAAATCTTTCCATATAACTAAACAATAAGGCACGAGTAAGACAAAGCCTCTGTTCAATGCATGTTTCATCACCCAAATCAATTTTTTTTTTTTTTTAATTTCTAGCTCTTTGATTGGGTTCTTTGAATTGTGCATTTCACAATTTGAAAGAAGAAAGAAATGCAAATAGTTCCATCAACCCAAATATCAGACAAGAATTACTTGTTGGGCAAAATCTTGAATAAATCCTATATAAACCGAGTTGGCCTGCCCATGAATGATATATATAAATATATTTCCCATAGAGTTTTCAACCATTGCAAATATCTTAAAACTATTGATGTTATCTTTAGAAACGAAGTTTTTGAGATTATAGAAAATGTTTTAGCTAAGTTTATAAAAGAAAAAAAAATTATTTGAAAGTGAATATTATAATTTAAATTTTATTAATAAAATATTTCCTACAGAACAAATCTTATCTTAGCTTTAAATCGTGAGTTGAAATGCCTAGGACAATCATCTTAATAAGAAAATGGAAGATGAGTTCTTCTCCCGTAATATTCATAACAACAATCTCAATACTCAAAATTTTATATAATAAATTAATCCCAAAACGAAACCAATGTTTTCTGAAGAAAAGGGAACTCCAAGGCCCACGACAGAATCCCAATGGTGCTCTGCGGCATTCTTGCAAAAGTTGCATTTTGGGCTAAGCGTTCGAAGTTTAGGCTAAATTGGGTTGTTAAAGAGCCAAGATAGCTCTACATGCTAGGCCCATAACAAGTGAACGATAAATAATTTTATTGATTCAAATTAATAATATATATATATATATAAATTTTCTAAAATAGAGAATGAAATAGTAAAATAATTCACAACACCCAAATTAATAGTATAATAAATCGGTTTAATACCTACAAATTTGATAATATTATAGTAACTAGAATATTTATAATTCCGGTTTTGCAGCATACTGATGACTATAATTTAATTTATTATCACTATCAGATATGCTTTGACCGTCCAAATTGCCCACAAAAAAAAATACTGTATCAAAATGATGGAAAATAAAACGCTGCAATAAGATGAAATTATGAAGGACAAAACAAATAAAAAACTTATATCTATATGGAATAACGAGATAAAAATCTCATGCACGGTTTTAAATTAGAGAAAAAAGTGAGGAATTCTCTTTTCGACTCTGACTCTCCCACTCCTTTATCAAGCCGCTTTATTTCATTTGATTACTCATATCTATTCGAAAGCATTGTTGTTTTTAAAATCTGGATCTATTATTCATTCAATAGAAGCTATTGTTGCTAGTAATTTTCGGGCCATTCTATGATTGTTCAAAGATCCTTTTATGCATTATGTTAGATATCAAAGAAAATCAATTCTGACTTTAAAAAATAGGTGTCTTCTAATGAAGAAATGTAAATATTACTTTGTCAATTTAGATCAATGTCATTTTTATGTCCGTCCCTACAACACGAACTGAAATAGAGCCACAGAATCAAGCCCATAGAGGATCTCTTCCTTGCCTTCTCCAGGATTTTCACTTTTCTGAGCTAAGGTAAGGTAATCCCTTTTTATGGTTGGAGCCCCAATAGTGCCTGGGCAAAAACTCTAAATTCCAAATACATGGGCACTGCTGGGACTGGAGAAAAAAAAGAATCAATAATCCACTTGGGCCAGCATGGTGAAAGGGAACTATTTATTTTAGAATTAAATTGATGAAAAAAGATGAAAATGAGTGATTTCATGTCAAGAATGACTAAACTATTCCTTGATTAACTAAAATCAGTAGCGCTCGAAAAATAAATAAAAGAAAAGTTAGAGAGAAAAAGATGTTAGGTTTAAGAGTGAGAAAAAATATGTTGAATAAATAACAAAGGGATGGGATTTTTCTGTAATTTTAATTTTCTTAAAAAAAATAAAATTTTTACATAATTTTGCATCCATCTTGACTGTATAATTAAAATATTAACATTCAGGTTATATATATTTAGCACCTATTAGGCAAAAGGCAAAACTGGTCTTTATGCTTTTTGCGTTTTCACGATATAACCTTTATACTAAGGAATTTCGGAAATTCGAAAAATTTTGTATCAATTGTGTTCAATCATGCAGTGATTTTTACTGATTTCTATAGATTTTTCATTTTTCAAATATCTCATTAAATTTGTTTAGTCAGATTTTTTGGCATTAATTACTTGCTTCTGTTTCCAGAGAGTTATTTTAGAACATAAATTTATAAAAAGAAATTTTTAGATATATTTAGTATACTATATTATTTATAAACTAATCCAATTACTTATCGAAAAATAGTATGAATTTATATATTATTATATATATTTTAAAAAATAGAAAAAATTTAATTATTTAGGATGAATGTGGTTCGACTATTAAAGATAACCATGATGGAGTTCCATACGGCACATAACAACCGCATTTAATTGATATGGAAGGATATTCATGCATTTAATATCAATTTTGGAATCAGTTTCGTTCTATCAATCTTATAATTTTTTTTAAATTTAATTTTGTCTTTCAGTTTGTTTTTTCATTTAATATTTACATATTTTCAATTTTAAATTTGGACCTAATAATTTTCCACTAGCTAGAGTCTAGGGGATTGAGCCATTTTTACGGAGTCTCCTACATTAGCAAATTCTGTCCTTTTTAACACTTAAAATTCCTAAATTGCGCGACTCAATCGTGTGCATGGTTGAGAGAGTTGCGTACTTCCTCTTATCATCTTTGCCATTTTTGAATTGAATTGGGTCTGTTTCATATTATAAAATATGATATATATAACCGGCAGCGAGGCAGCCCAAGCGTCACGTTCTTCGCCAGATGCTTGATGATGGTGTTCGAACTTCAAGGCGGCCATTTATGAGAATGGCTTAACATTATCTATTAGCTTGCGTAGGATATTTGTTGATGTACGTAAGAGCCGAGTTGAGTCTCTCTCTTCTAAACACTCCCTTATTAGGATTACATATTCATTCAAGCTTGTTAATGGGAATTGACAAGCTCCCAAATCATATCATTATATTAATTTGAGCCGTAATGCACCATCTCCGCTGTCAAAAAAGACTAGGCTAATTAGCTATTGAACTTGGAACTGCCTGTCGTATTAATTGTAGATTACCAATCCATGCACTTGCTCTCCCCAAATTGAAATTGCCACGTGGGATTCTTTTGACATTTTTCCCCTATTTTTACTTCTGATTCGTATTAATTCCGAGGATGTGCCATCATGTTTACGTATAAGCAACTTGAATTGCATTTTATAATAGAGAAATTCCAATTTTGACCATCTTATCTGCTCTATAAAACCCAACTCTGTTCTCTTGCCAAGAGCATATCCTATCAAACTCAGAGAGAGCTATTGTACCCAAAAAAAAAAACACAGAGAGGGCTAGTCTGCCAGAGATAAGAGAAAACAAGAAAACGGGTTTCATGGAGTTTCTTGAAAAGCCTCATGCTGTGTGCATACCCTATCCAGCTCAAGGTCACATCAACCCAATGCTAAAACTAGCCATACTCCTTCACCACAAAGGCTTTCATATAACCTTCATCCACACAGAGTATAATTATAAACGTCTGCTGAAATCTCGAGGCCCTGATTCTCTAAATGGCCTCCCTACTTTTCAGTTCCGCACCATCCCTGATGGGCTTCCTCAGGTGGCCAGTGATGTCACTCAGGATGTACCATCTCTCTGCAAATCCACCAGTAAATACTGCTTAGCCCCTTTTAGAAATGTTGTTGAGAAACTTAGTGACACTGCTTCTTCCAATGTTCCGCCTGTAACTTACATAGTTTCTGATGGAGTCATGAGCTTCAGCGTTGATGTTGCTCAAGAATTGGGTATTCCTATTGCTTTCTTTTGGACTACTAGTGCTTGTGGTTTTCTTGCTTATCTTCACTTCCAACACCTCATCGAAAAAGGTCTCACGCCTCTCAAAGGTACTGTTTTTCTTTTGCTTTTAATGTTCCAAATCATTTAAAAGGAACAATTCAGTGTTCATGATGCTAATCTTTGCTTGTTTCCAATCACAGATGAGAGTTTCCTGACGAATGGATATTTAGATACTGTTATAGATTCGATTCCAGGCATGAAAGGCATCCGTTTGAGGGATCTGCCTAGTTTTATAAGAACCACGGATCCTGATGATATTATGCTGAATTTTCTGCTTTCAGAAACAAAAAGGGCAAAAAGGGCCTCTGTTATTATCTTGAACACGTTTGATGCACTAGAGCATCAATCTTTAGCTGCTCTTTCTTCGCTATTGCCTCCTGTATACTCCATTGGACCCCTTCAGCTTCAGCTTAACAACTTCAAAAATTATCAATTGAAATTGATGGGTTCCAATTTATGGAAAGAAGAATCGGGATGTCTTCAATGGCTAGACACAAAGGAACCCAACTCTGTGGTTTACGTGAACTTTGGAAGCATTGCTGTAATGACAAGTCATCAATTGGTGGAGTTTGCATGGGGACTGGCAAATAGCAACAAACCCTTTTTGTGGGTTATCAGGCCTGACCAGGTGGCCGGCGACACCGCCATTCTGCCGCCGGAGTTTGTGACGGTGACGAAGGAAAGAGGGTTATTAGCAAGCTGGGGCCCTCAGGAACAAGTGCTAAGCCACCCGTCGATAGGAGGATTCTTAACACACAATGGATGGAATTCTACACTTGAAAGTATATGCGGAGGGGTGCCTATGATTTGTTGGCCATTCTTTGCCGAGCAGCAGACTAATTGCCGATACTGCTGCACAGAATGGGGCGTAGGCATGGAGATTAACAGTGATGTAAAAAGAGATGAAGTTAAAGAGCTTGTCATAGAGTTAATGGATGGAGAAGAAGGCAATCAAATGAAGAAGAAAGTCTTTGAATGGAAGCAGCTAGCAGAGGATGCTGCTGTAGGGTCGTCTTACCAGAATTTGGACAACTTGATCAACAATATCCTCCTTAATACACGAGTTTAATTAATTTTTCTCCAGCTATGAACACCGGAGAAATTGTTAGATAGAGTAAACATACATATAAACTAATCTAATCATTTTATTCTCATCGATTGATATGGATATAATATACATATTTATTATTGTATTTATATTAATTTATAAATAATATAATAAATTGAATATATCTAAAAATTTATAACAAAATTATTTTATCATAATTTTACGACACATCAAAAGAATTTAGACCCCTTTGGCAAGTCTTTTGACCTAAACTAAGTATTAGGAAAATTAAACTAATGAAAAAAACAAATCATAATAAAAATAATTCACACATGATAATTGATTTGTTTCCAGTCTAAAGTGAATGCGAACTTTATAGTGAATTTGTTGAGAGAAATTTTTATGTAGTATTTATAAATTAATTTAATTATTAAAGAGTATATATATATATTGCATTTATTTCGATTAATAAAAATAAAATAATTACCTGTATGTCAATAAATAATTAATTTAGTTTATTGGTAAGATAGGGATAGTTTTACCCGTAAAATCAAAATAAATTTCCGTTTTAGGGATTGTCAAAGGTCAAAAGTTGACATATTTTTGGCTGTCCGCGGAATGCCATGGCGGAAAGCTGGAGGCCGCTTTTACAAAAAAAATAAAAAGCACTTATCTGTCCTCCAAATGAAACGGGGAACAGAGCTGTCCGCCTATAGAAAAATGAACAGCTTGTCCGCTTTTTGAAAAGCTGTACATCTTTGTCCACCTAGCTTTTTCTATAAAAGTATTCAGAAGAATGTGAATTTCTCGCAAGCAAATACTGAGTTATAATTATGTGCATTCAATAATGATTATATTTATGCTTAATATATGCTATATGAATTTTTTTATATATAATTTATTCGGTTCCATAATAAAATTCAATTTATATATTCATACCCCAAATATGTATACAATTATTAGATTGCTTATTAAATCACTTTTAATTTTACAATAAATTAATTAGATTAGTGAACATAAAAATATGACTAATTATGAGATGAAACAACATAGAATTTTTTTTTTGGTAACAAATTCTAATATAGTTAAAAAATTATGAGCATAACTAAAAACAAATAATATAAATATAAATTTAATTTAATTTTTAAAAAAATATATAAATGCAAGACAACTTTAATTTTTAAGCCAATACCAAAATAAAAGATTTAATTGGTACTTAAGGTGTTGTTAAAAGGATCATATATATAATTGACTACAAATTTTGAAGTGTATCCAACTGGAATTTTGAGCAATGAATCTCGTAATTGTCTTCATTGCATGCAGCAAAGAAAATTATCTCAATGGAGCAATACATTTTATTCAATATTATTATTATTTTAGAACTGCATCCATGCAAACGTGGGTCACTTTTGTACTGTTAAGAAAGCAAAGTAGGAAAGAAGGAAATAATATGGAAGTGTGTCAGGCAAGTGGTGGGACGGCTCTGAACAAACTCTAACCTCAGAGTTTCAACCCTCCGTTACAAGCCGTAATTTCGATCAGTGGACACCCATGTCCGCTGAACGAAGTAACCCAGACAGTTTCCGCTTCCGCAAGTATCAATTGGATACAGATTGTTTGTCCACTCCCTCCAATAGCTTATTCGCATGTCAGTGTACGCTTATTCAACCCACAGACTGCTTCTCTCCTTGCCACGTCTGATCTTTTGGCTTCAAAATGGGAATTACTTTCCAAAAATTCGATGAGAATTTTTAGAATTTTGACCACAAAATTGGAATTTATATTACCTCCAGGGAAGAAAAAACTTATTTGTTGAACTTGATCAACAATAACCCTGATTATGAATTGACACGTGATTTGTTGACTTTCCAGTGCATGTGATATCAGCTAAATTAAATACATTACAGAATATGTTGTACCAAAAAAATATATATATATTACAGAACGTGCGTCACGTTTATTTTATTTGAATGTTGTAAATCATTTGTTTTTTCTTTGACAACATTTTAATTATCTTTGAATTTCTGTGTAGAATAAATTTATATTTCCAATGTAAAAAAAACCAACGATTTTGCAATTTTTTGTTATAATTTGATGTCATTTGTTTAAGAAATTAATATAATTAGTTTCATCGTTTAGTATAAATAATAACTTCAAGTGCCATGTTTGATCAAAAAATAAATAAGAACTTCAAAAAATTAAGTGCATCACGTATAATTATGTTAGGAAATCAATATTATGGATGACATTCAGCTAATGGCAAAGCTTGAACCATTGGTGTCTAGAAGGCTATATATTGAATGCTAATTAAATTATATGATTCAAGGAGAGCAAAGTTCTTTTAGTGCATATTTTCGTTTCTTTTTTAGCTATGTAATTGGGTCAAGCGTTCGAAGTTTGGGCTAATGTAATTGGGAAATTTGTGAATGTTTTGCTCGCAACTAGAGTCATATCGGCCAGCATGATTAATTTGAGACTAAGCAAGAAGGCGCGTTAAACAAAAATTGTGCTTCTGTTAATTAACATTTCAGTTTTAAGATTTTTATTTTTATTAATTTTCTTGTGAAAAGAACTATTTGAACCATATATTTTGCAATTTTTTTATTTTATGAATTTATCCATCACTGTTAAAAGAACAAGCTTGTTTTACTTCACATATTGTTCTGATGATAAACATCTTCAAAAGGAATTATTTGGATTAAAAAAAAGGACTTCTTTTGCCTGTTTGGTGAAACATAATTTGATGAAAAGAAAACGAAAACTATAAAAATTATATAAGAAGACAAGTTTCATGGTTAGGGGTTAAAAATCCATCAGTTTATCCCAGAAAATAAAAAAAGATGATAGAATTCAAAGGCTCAAAATTAATGTTATCAATGTTAGCCGTGTATTTATATGAAGACTATTAGTTTGATACAATACATTAATATCTTTCAAAAATTTAAAAAATATACGATTTGTCATTTCTATTTTATTTTTATTGAAGTATATAGTCTTTTTTTTATTAAATTTTAAGACATTTATTCTTAGTTAAAAAAAATATTCTCTTTTACTAAGAGAAATACTAGTACTATAAATCAAACTTGCAAGAGGTATTAATGCAATATATCAAACTTTCAGGTGGTAAATAGTATAACTTTCAAATTTCAAAAGGATGCTAATGTATTATATCAAATGACAAGAGCAAATTGTATATTTTTCAAACTTCAGGAGAATACTAATATATTTTGTCAAACTATAAAATGCAAATAGTAAATTTTCCTTATATGAGCGACATCATTAGAGTTTTAATAAAAAACATAATACTATGTGTAAAAAAAAAATAATCTAATAAAAAAATAAACCAATATTATTATATAGATTATACTAATTTAATGCAATAGTATTAAAATTGGATGAGTATAGATATTTGGAGTTTGATAATTATGGATTTATCATTATTTCGTAATAACTTAAATCAATCTAAGTTAGTTATATCAGAATTACTTTTGAAATAATAGATGTACTGTAACAAATTTTTTTGAATAAATAAATTTGACATGGACTCTAATCCAATTAGTTGAAAGTTTGTTGCTATATGAAAAATTTCAGCCCCAAATCATGGTTGGAACGCTGGTGATTGAAGGGCAGTTATTCTCGGCTTAGTTGGTGGTGGTCTTATAAAGAACATGAACTAGAGGGGACAATGTAGAACTA
Organism: Balakata baccata; assembly: GCA_949630135.1. Taxonomy (NCBI): domain Eukaryota; kingdom Viridiplantae; phylum Streptophyta; class Magnoliopsida; order Malpighiales; family Euphorbiaceae; genus Balakata; species Balakata baccata. The sequence goes on from CATIWF010043789.1 coordinate 11,202, forward strand.
TAAATTATTTTCATTTGGATAAAAAAAAAATTTAGTTTCTAAAAGCCAGATACAAAAAGTCTCAAATTTACTTATTTATTATTCAATAATATTTTACTTAATTAAATGAACGTCAAAATTATTTTAGAATCTTCTATTTCTATTTTTTTTTCTAGCATCTGAAGTTAGCTTGACTAATCAAAAATATACTGCATACAATTCTGAAAGACGACAAAATATTTTCTTTAAAATATTTAATATAACTGCATGCACATAGCTTACTTAAAACTTATAATTAAACGGTAAGAATCTACTCTCTTTCTAGCAAAAATTGTTTGTAAATTTGGAAAAATTCTTAAATACTCATTCTACTATGTTATCTATATAATTAATCTAATCACGTAGTAATATACATTTAATTATTCATCATTAATTGATATGAATATAACATACATACAATATCACTTTGTATCTAAAAAAATTTAATAGGAAAAAGAAAAACTTTCATTTTCTTAATTATTGTTTCTGTACATATCATACTATATAAAAATGGAAATAAGGGACAAGCAAATTTACACGATAAAAAATAATTTAATAAAAATTATTAGAAATACACAGTAAAAAAATATAATTAACCTTATATATATATATTTATTTATTTCATTCTAGAAGAGGGCATAAATCGCATAAGTATAATAATTAAATTGTTTGTAAGAGAATCGGCAATTGCTCACAACAACAAAAAAAACAAATTATATAAAAACAAAATATGTAATTAACGATGAGTCCAATATAAATTAATAAAAATTAAAAAAATTAAAAACTAAATGATTATTAAAAATGAATCCAATATCTAACAATTACGTACAAAACAAAATAAATAAGATAATTTGTATATAGTAAATAATTTAACAATCATAATGGGTAAAATAATTAATAAGTAAGATAATTTGATGTGATTTTTTATATATAGTATAATATAAAAATTAAATGTAATTAATCATTATTATTTAAATAAAATATGACTTAATTATATGATAATTAAAAATAATTGAAATTAATTTTCTAGATAAGATTATTATTATTTATTTAATAATGATGAATTCAATTATTAAAAAAAACAGACAAAATGACTGTAAAATACTTACTAGCTCTATTTTATATATAATTTAATAATAGATAAATTAGTAATATGATAAAATTTTAGATAAATATAAACTCCTATATTTCATTATGAATAAAATATCATAATAGGACGAAATAAATTAATAAAAAAACTATATAAAACTAAATAATAATTAATAACGAGTCCAATATCTAATAATTACATCCAACACATATTAACGAAAAATTAGTAATATATTAAACCCAAATAATATAGTTGTTTCTTGATGTGAATGTCACATTAGCAATTTAATAATCACACCAGTCAATAATTTCTAGTGTTAAAAGGAAAGGAAAAGGATCGAAAATATAGAAAAAGGAAAGGAAAAAGATCTTAGCAATTAATAATCACACAAGTCAATAATTTCTAGTGTTAAAAGGAAAGGAAAAAGATCGAAAATATAGAAAAAGGAAAGGAAAAAGATCTCCTTATAACAACAAAGAGAAAGTGCTTGAAACAAAGCAAACATAAAGGCGACATAAATAATTTTTTGTGGCTGTTTTCCTGTCTTTCAGAGCTTAAGAACAACTTGGAATAATAATTTAATGGTATAAGTAAGCCAAAGCCACCTACTAAAATTAAATACGTGTGACAAATTGATAAATGATGGAAATGCATATTTTTTTACAAGTATATTTATTTTTATTGAAAATAAAAAGAAAAACCACATTAATTTAAAATTAATATTGCACAAATAAGACAAATTTCTTGCTTCTAGCAAAATAAAATATAGGAAGACAGAAAAGAAACAAGAAAAAAAAATCCACTTATATATATATAACAATTCCATTAGGCAAAATGGAAAACACCTCACACTTTTATTTAGCTTATTCTTAATTTTTGAAACGGCTTATTCTTTAGGCTTCACATTCAAATCATTTTCGCTTTAGTGTCCGTTAAAAACACTAATAAGGGTCTAATAAACTAAAAGTTAAATTGAGTGTTTAGTTAATTCAACTTATATTTTTTTGAATCGCTAAAAGCTGAATTAGATATTTAATTAAATAAAAATTTTTATTGATTAAAATATTATATTTTTGTGTTTAAATTTTCGGTGCGGAATTATTAGTTAACTCAAACCCTCAATTTTCCTCATTATTTTTTTTTTATTTAGATCCGATTTATTGAAACTATTAAAAGACTTTCATATAAATTATTTTACTTGGATTACTCTTATTTGCTTGATTCAAGTATTTCCCTTTATCTAAAAGCAAAAGAAAAGTGAAAAACGAAAATGGGGCAGCAGCGCCCAAGTCATCTATAAGAACGTTCCTGCGATTGCTGATTTGTGCAGCTAATTAAGCAAAGAAACAAAGATAAGAGGGAAATGGGTTCAACAGGTTCAGAAAATAGTCGTCTTCATGCAGTCTGTGTTCCATTTCCAGCTCAGGGACATATAAATCCAATGCTTCAATTAGCAAAACTTCTTCATCAGAAAGGCTTCCATATCACCTTTGTTAACACTGAATACAATCACAATCGTCTATGGAGATCAAGAGGCCCTGCTTCCCTCACCGGCCTCCCTTCTTTCCGATTCGAGACTATCCCCGACGGCCTCCCTCCATCGGACGCTGACTCAACCCAAGACGTTCCCTCCCTCTGCTCATCCACACAGACTAATTGCTTAGCTCCCTTTAGAGACCTTCTCTCCAAGCTCAACACCAAAAGTCCTGCCGTCACTTGCATAATTTCTGATTCTGTCATGAGCTTTACTCTCCAAGCTGCTCAGGAACTCGGCATACCTGATGTCCTTTTCTGGACAGCCAGCGTCTCTGGTTTCATGGCTTACTTGCATTTTCGTCCCTTAATTCAAAAGGGTGTTTTCCCCTTGAAAGGTAACTGTAATTTTCTATGTTAATTTGATAATAATTGTTGAGATTGCTGAGAATTTTTGGTAAAACTAATGAGATTTTGTTTAGATATTGATGGCTGATAGCTGTAGCGTACGGGGCTTGTTCTTGTTTGGCTGTGCTTATTTTCTTTTCTGTGTCATATCCTCTCAATCTCCAACAATAATATTTTGGTTCTGCTTTTGACCTTTAAATTGCATTTATACAGATGCAAGCTACCTGACGAATGGGTACCTGGAAACTGAAATTGACTGTATACCGGGTTTGGAAGGTATACGTCTGAAGAATTTACCAAGCTTTGTCAGAACTACAGAACCTGATGATATTATAGTCAATTTCGTTATCGGTGAACTTGAAAATGCTCCTAATGGTTTGGCTGTTATTTTCAATACATTCGATGAGTTAGAGTGTGAAGTTTTAGACCATCTTTCTTCCATCCTTCCAAATCCAATTTACACAGTCGGTCCTCTCCAGCTGCTTCTTCAGAATCAGAAGAAAGAAAATGGTATAAGCTCTATAAAATCCAATCTCTGGAAAGAGCAACCTGGCTGTCTTGAATGGCTTGATTCGAAACAGCCAGAGTCGGTTGTTTATGTTAATTTTGGGAGTGTGACAGTTATGACACCTGAGCAATTGGTTGAATTTGCTTGGGGACTTGCAAAAAGCAAGCTGGAATTCTTGTGGATAATAAGGCCTGATCTTGCAATCGGAGAGTCAGCAATCCTTCCTGCAGAATTCCTGGAGGAAACAAAAGACAGGGGACTCCTAGCAAGCTGGTGCCCGCAAGAAAAAATCCTGAGCCACCCTGCAATTGGAGTATTCCTGACACATAATGGATGGAATTCTACTGTGGAGAGTCTATGTGGGGGTGTGCCTATGATCTGCTGGCCTTTTTTTGCTGAGCAGCAGACTAATAGTTGGTTTTGTTGTAATAAATGGGGCATAGGAATCGAAACAGGCGATGGTACTGTTGGTAGGAATGAAATTGAAAGGCTAGTGAATGAGTTAATGAATGGTGAGAAAGGAAAAGAACTCAAGAAGAAGGCGTCGGAATGGAAAAATAAAGCACAAGTGGCTACTTCTTCTCCTTCAGGATCTTCATATATCAAATTGGGAAAAATGATAAATAAGCTGCTTCTTTCATCCACAAGTCAAATCAATTAAGAAATTTGAGCATTTGCATGTATTTGTGTGACAAATTAAGAATAAATATTAAAATCTTTGTGTTTGTGAGGTTTATCTAAATTAGAAAATGGGCATTCAAATTAAAGGACTTGGACACTCTTCCCTTAGATAAAAAAAAAATTAAAGGATTTGGATTGGATTGTCCGTCATGCATTCAAATTAAAAATGCGCATTAGATTTGAATCATGGTTCTAAATTAGAAGAAGACTAAATCTTATCATTCTCATAAGCCACTTTTGGAATGGACTATTTAAACTAATGAAAATCATGTTATTGTTCTATAAATTTAAATTCGAAACTCTACAAGTCTAATTATTTAGATAGTACAATTAAACTAATATTAGTAATGGAAATTCTGCTATTGTTATAAAATATGTTAGCTTTTTCTAAATCATGACCGAACGGTTAGTTTTTTTTTTCCTTATATATATATATATATTAATTTGACAAATAGTTTTAGTTTGAATATAATAGTTATAGTTATTTTGAATAATAAAGGAGATAAAAAAAATTTATGCCACTTTATTTGTTAAAATGGCTCAATTATTTCCATCCTAACTACCAAATGATAGTATATAATATATTGCAATTTATTATTATTATTATTATTATTTCCTTATAAATAGTATATATATATATATATATTAATTTGACAATTAGTTTTAGTTTGAATATAATAGTTATAATTATTTTGAATAATAAAGGAGATATAAAACATTTATGCCACTTTATTTGTTAAAATGGCTCAATTATTTCCATCCTAACTACCAAATGATAGTATATAATATATTGCAATTTATTATTATTATTATTATTATTAGACTATTACTAAACCACATAAGAAAACACTGTGGGAGTTTTCAGGTATGAAATTTTGCTTTGAGAATTGCAGTCAGGACACAGTTAATGAAATTATTTCAAGTGCGAGTGTGTATTCAGCCAGTTGGGTTTAAAACCAAACAAAAAAAACCGAAACTGATTTATTGAAATTTTGTTAACTAAAATTGAACCGAATTAAGATTAAAACTGAACCTAACCTAATCGAACAAATCAATTTGGTTCGGTTAATTCGTGTTTGTATATAATATATTATTAATGTGCTCAAATTAGTACTTGCAAGTATACAAACCACAATGACAAGTGCACTCTCAATGTCAATTTCTCAATAAACAATTCGGCTTAGACTAATAATTAATGAAGATTACCAATAATCACCAAAAAAAAAAGAATTTTCTAAATACTCTAACCACATTTTGATAATTTAATTATTTAACTAAAATTGAAAGTAAATGAATGCAATAAAAACAATCAAATTAAAACAATGGAGATTAAACAGGTACCTAGTTTCACCGTCTCCTTCAATTCTATATTTCTCCTCAATTAATTAAGTTCTAATGAATCCAAATTTTATAGTTTTTGCTTTCAACCACCAATTAGTTACTCTCATAATTTAACTAGGGCCTAATCCAATTTTTAGTTTTATTACAGGTGGTTTTTCTAATAATTAAATCCTATAATTTTTATTTCCAATTTAATAATGGTTGATCATACAATTATCAAACATAAAATTTAATAAAACTCAATTGAAACTGAAAAATAATCTTAAATTCATTCTATAAAATATGAGGTTTAATACAAAATTGGATTCCGCTAACTAAGTACCCCTAATGATTTAGTCTAGAATTATTGCATCAATGGTCATGACTGCAATCGTAATTAAACTAATTATTACAATAAAAAAAGATAAAGAAGAAAAGAATTGCTTAGTAGAAAAGTTGAATCATTAAACTAAAGACTAGATTGTCTAATCTCGGTTAAATTTTCAAGCAATATCTATGAATTAAGTCCCGTCTTCCCAATTGAAAAATAGTAAAAAAGTCAAAGAAATAAACAACAAAAAAAACGGCTAATGAAAGAGAAAAAAAAAAAGCGATTCTAAAAGTCTAAATTTATACCTAACTAACTAAGAGTCCTAATTGATGTCTAACTCTAAAATACATTATTTTTTAATTAAAAACATTATAAATATTCCAAAAAAGTAGTTTTCCTCCTATAAAAATGCATTCCTTCAATATTTATGTGTGATTTAATATGTGATTTTTTTTTTTTTGTAGATTATTGATGGTGTTATGGAAAATTACTTTTGCTGTGAAATTTATGGAAAAGTATGAGCTGTGTAAGAGTATTTATGGATTTTGCTATACTGAAATTTTGGTATTTGGTTTATGATGGATTAATTTGAGACTGGAAAGTTAGAGAGAAACACTGCAAAATACTGATAAATTGTGTTACTGTGATATTAAGACTTATAGATTTTGATTGGATATTTTTGGCATGATTATTGAATGATTGGGACTTATATTTGGACTGAAAATTATTGATAGATCGCTGGAAAAAAAATTTATTGAAGAAAACTGAAAATAAGTTTAATTTGTCTATAAATTATGGAACTGTTGGGGATAAATTATCAGAATAGAAATATGGAGGATAAAAAAAAAATCAGTGGGACGACATCGTGATTGAAGAGAAGAAAAAAGGATTGAAGGCACGGAAACCAATAAAAAGTTCACTATCCACTGTTATAGAGAAGTAAAAACAAACAAATAAATAAACAAAGTTTTTTTTTTTTGTTATACATTATATTTATATTATACCATGAGTACATAATATATATATATATATTATGTTATATTATGGATATATTTATATATACATCTATATTTATTATGATTAGTATATATGAATATTTATATGTACTAAATGATTATTAATAGACTTGAAAACATTCATGCATAAGATTATATACACAGTGAATGAATACGTTTTGATGGACTTAAAGGCATGTTTAGATAAGATGAATTAAGGGGTTATATTACATGGCTACAAAAAAGTACGTGAATTAAATTTCTAGATCTGCTACGTACATTTATGTCTATTAATAGTTAATTATCATACTTAATAAGGAAAGTATTGTGAATTGTGATATGTGATACTAGAGCATATACATCATGTTTATAATAGGAATATGAAATGACGGAAATGCCCTTTACTCATACATAGATTAGTGATATGATAGATGACATACCATTAAGAATTCTTTATGGTACCGTAGATTTTTTCTCATGCATTATAATTATGGCAAGGTGGCTCAAGCTTTTGAAAACACCGTTATCCAATTTTTGCTAGTAAATTTCTACTTCCTCAATTAAGATGGTCCAAGCTCTAGAGAGTGTACGATATAAACATTGACACAGATTATTCATAATATATCAATAGGTGAATAGGATAGCTCAAGCTCTAAAAGCGCTCATATTCACGATTCATATCTAATAGTCTAGGTATTGAGCAATTGGGCAAGTTAATCTAAATTGAAATTATGATATGTTCATATTGCGGTAATGACCTCCGCTTTCCTGGTATGTTTCTTTCCTTCCCATAAGATTGTTAATAGGACTATATGATATTGGAATGATTGAGATAAATGAAACTGAATTGTCTGTTGATAACATTAATACTATAAATTGTATGATTGTATGCTAGGATTTATATGATTATATGTACCACTAAACTTTTAATAGCTTAGTATGTGGGTTTTCTCGCATGCAGGTTTGGAGCTGTAGATCCAATTGACAAGGAGCAGCCCATGATTATCAGATCCTCTTTAGCTCAGAGTCAACCTTAAATTCATGCATTATTTTTATTCATTCATTTATTGGGGAGATATAGATATTAATAAAACTATTGAACTATTCTTTATTGGTTATCAGTTTTAGAGGGTTGCAATAAGTAAGCATGTTTAGCCCTAACTTTAGGCTTTGGTATGGATTAAATTACAGTGGCGGTTGATGACATGATTACATAATACAGTTTTACTTGGTTTATTATATGCATGAGAATGTTATGTGTTATAAGCATTAATGACATGATTTTATGTTTTGATATGGGATAGATATCAAATATAAATTATGAACTGAATAAAGAATAAGGAGATAAACAAACATAGGTTGAGTAGCATCCGCTTGTGTAATGGGACCCAATCTACTATATGGAAGATTGTTACACCAGATTAAATTGTTTGTCAGATTGTATCTTAGTATTCACTTTTTTTTTTCCAATTCTTTTTCTAGGTCACGCTTTGAGATATGTTCAGCAAGTGTTTGCACTTTTTTTCCACTTCTCAAAGTGATTGTACTTACATTCATCTTAGAATTTACAATAGTTTGAAAAGGTAATTTACTGATACTTGGGATTTCAAATTACCAAGTGAAGTGGTCAGTTGACTTAATTGATTCTCTAAATTTCGTATACCTACTCTTGTTTCCTGTTGAGATTGCTGAATATTATTAGCAAGAGCAGTAACGATTTGTTCTAAGGACATATCTGATTTTGGTTGATTTTAAGGCGTAGGAGGTGGTCTAGGTTGATATGTTGACTGATGAAAGTTGTTATACTGAGACCCATAGCTAAAGTTGGGATGATCCTTCCATCCTGAATTGTAAGTTGTTGAATAGGGATCATAATTTCTTTGAGGCTGACCTAGAAATCCACCAATGGCATTTACTTATTCATAAGAGTTATCTTAAAGCTGAGGGCACATATCGGTAGGATAACCTGCAATGGAACAAATACCATATATTTTTACTTGTTGCACATTTCTTGTAACCATTTATTAAACAAGAGAAGTTAGTGTATCAACTTTTTGTTTAAGAGATACAATACTTACCTCATTCACCTTTTTTAGGAGTGGTTCTTACCTATACCCAAACTAGTGAGTGTTGGCAGCCAAGGTAGTAATTAAATCTCTAGCGGTAGTAGGGTTTTATTCACTAAAGCTCCTCCACTAACTGTATCTAACATGTATTTATCTTAAAGATTCAACCCTTCAAAGAAGTACCGAATAAGTAGATTTTCAGCAATTTAGTGGTGTGGACAGCTAGCACATAGTTGCTTAAAGTGTTCCCAATACTTGTAAAGAGTCTTGTCTTGGTATTGATGGATGCCACTTATCGCTTTTATAATGATTGTAGCACGAGATGTAGGAAAAAACTTCTCTAAGAATTGTTTTTTTCATCTCATTCCATGTAGTAATTAAGCCCGAGGTAGGTAGTATAACTAGTCTTTAGCTTTATCAGCTAGAGAAAATGGAAAAGCATGTAGCTTGATTTGTTCTTTGCTTACCCTTTGTGGTCTCATATTTGAGCAAACCACATGAAATTCCTTAAGGTGCTTAAGGGGATCCTCACCTGCAAGTCCACGAAAAGTAGGAAGTAAGTGAATAAGACCAGACTTGAGTTCGAAAGCTACCTATAAATTAGGATATTCAATACAAAATGGTCGCTGGTTTAGATTAGTCGTGGCCATATCGCTTAAGGTGAGCTCTAGCATCCATAGTAACTTCTTTTTCCGCTTCAAAACCAATGCAAAGTGGTTGATGGTTGATCATGTTTTCTAGTGTCTTTTCTTAACTGACAAACAGTCTTTTTAATCTCTGGATTAAATAGCAATGAATCAGTAGGATTGAAACAAGTCATACAAATCAAAAATAACAAAAGAAATAGAGCTATGGACATCAGTCCTGGCAATGGGGCCGAAATTTGTTGGGTGTCAAAACCAACAAAAATAAATTATCTACTCTCATAATATTAAAAATCGTAACTGTGATGAGCAGGGTCAAATCCCAAAGGACTGATGTATTTATTTCTTAATATGAGTAACTGAAAAAAAATATGGGAGGGTTTAAAACTGAAACTAAAATTAATTTCCAAAAATAAATAAATTGCATAAAATTAAAATGAGATTAATCAATAAAGAAAACTCTAGTCAAATGTATAATCAGCCTTGGAGATTTTTCAATATATCATCGATACAAATAAATTCAATTCTAATTCAAATACATCGGTTCTAGCCACTAACAAGCTCTAGCGACTAATTTTTCCCTTAGTTAATTGATAATCAAAACATGTTCTTGAATTATTCTCTTGTTATTAAGTAGTTCTAAAACGCTTATAAGATTTAACTTAAAAATAGCATTACGAATTAGGAAAATAGCCAATACAAACTAACAAACACGCATGCTCGGTTCATTTAAGTTTAATCATATATTTTCACAATATAAATCGAAAACTTGTCCACAATCAATTATATTATTTGTTACTTTTGTCAGATTAATCAAACAATTACGGATTTGACAATCTTGACTAACAATAAATTACAATAATAAATCAAATAGTATGCCTTTTATTCAATTCATTAAGCAATTATATCAACAAATACAGAAAATATATGAATACTTAAATTAAAAGAGATAAAAGAGTTAAACTTAGATCTCATAAGTGAAAACTCCAAGAATTTGATTAACCTTTAACTAAAAATAAATTTAGTGCTCCATAGAATTGAAATTATATCCCAAAATAATAAAAATTGAATCTGGAAGCAAGAAAGACATTCAAAAGATGTTTACAGCAACTGAAAAAGAGGTTTAAATAGCCTAAGCTAACCCTAAAGTCGTCCAAAATGAAACAGGAAGAAATCTTAAACATGCAACAACTCTAATCAAAAGCGTGACCACATACACGCTTTATCACAACTCGTCTAAAATGTACTTCAAAACAAGATAGTAGAGTCCAAACCTGACTTTTCCACGCTTTATCATGCATCCACTTTCAGATATCAGCCTTTCAGCTCCAACTTTCAAAATAGACCCCAAATGCTACAAAATTAAGCACAAATAAGTTCTAACTTTCAAAATCTATCTAAAGGCATAAAATATAACTAAATATATCAATTAAGCACAACAATTATAGGAAGTAAACAAGAGTAAAAGTGTAAAAATATTCATTTAACAACATCTAAAACTAAAAAACCTTTAGCTCAAATTTATCACAATATATATATATATATATATATACACGCCTTACCTATATAACAGGACTATGCTCATTATAAAACCTTATAACAGGGATAATCTCATTACATAGTCCGAATGTTACTAACTATACTTATCTCTGTTAAGTAGAAACATTGTGTCATATACTAAAGGCAAACACATCTTTATACATATAGTCATAGCACATTTTTTTTCCTTTCATATACAACAATATCTGATTTTAGGCTTGTCTTGTGGGTGTTACAAAACTATTGCTGTTGTTTTACATTTGCAGATTGACTGCCTGTGCATCTTATACAGTGAAATAGACATTGTACAAATATAAAAATAAAAGAATTCTATCGAATTACAAAATTAAAACAATTTCAATTATACAAATTTTATTGAAACCTGAAGATTGTTGTAACAGTTGAAGCACTGGAAGCAGACATGGCAAGGAAAATGAGTAAACCCAATGAGAATTTGTTCAGGGCTTGGTATCTAGTATTTTTTAGCTGCGGCTACATTGACATTTCCTTTAGCATTTGAAATTATGGTATAATCTGGAAGGCCAATGTGTAAGACCACATTTACCTCCTCTTTATCTGCATCGTTAGTGCTTATTGCTGTAGGGTTTTCATTACTGAATTGTATACCTGGAAATAAATCAAGTGGCTCCACGTCAATAGTTTGTTTAAGAAGAAGAAGTATAGGAAGGGATGAAATATCCATGATATATAAGAAGGGATGTGATGTCTTCTTATTGATAATTTTAAAAGGGTTTTTATAACAAGAGATTACAGCCATGCCTAGATGGCTAGTGATGAGAATAAGTATAGAGAGGGTTTACGGTAGAAGTAATTGGCTGGAGAATAATGTGGTTCAATGAAAACATCCTTTGCCAATGGGCTAATAAATCAATCATGATAATTCCATGATATATAGGAAGGGATGTGATGTCTTCTTGTTGATAATTTTAAAAGGGTTTTTATAACGAGATTACAGCCATGCCTAGATGGCTAATGATGAGAATAAGTATAGGGAGGGTTTAAGGTAGAAGTAATTGGCTGGAGAATAATGTGGTTGAATGAAAACAACCTTTGCCAATGGGCTAATAAATCAATCATGGTAATTTTGCTTATCCAATTTTGGGATAGAAAGAAAATAACTTAAATTTGGATGGCCCATAGGAACTGAAATTGACAACAATTGCATTGCAGAAGGTTAAAAATGTAAGGCAATGCATTATATTAAATAATAACCAAGCTAGGTTATCTTTTCACAAAAAAATTATTAGGTAAATTCATTCTATCTCGTTATATGTACATTAATTTAATCATGTATTAATACGTATTTAATTGTTTAATTGGTTAGATGCATACAACTAATAAATTTACATACATAACATTGCAGACATAACACAAACTCTATCAGTTTGTTAGTTTGTTATGATTACTTCTTAGCTATTTATCTCTTTGTTCTACCTTATACAAATATCTTATCTCCATGTATTTATAAATACTCTGTACCAACAATGACGAATACACAGTGAAGAAGTCTCTTTTAACTCAATTATCTTATATTAACAATGAGATAAATAGCTAAGTAACAACAAACTAGCAAATTGATAGAGTTTGTGTTATATCCATAATACATAACAATACATATAATTGAATTAGTCTACAAACAGCGTGATATTTCGAAGCTATATAAGAAATTTTCATATAATCAGATATTCAATGGAAGCAGCAAGCATCAATAGGAAATTAAATGAGAATGCATCTCTATGAAGATGACAGCGTGAACCCTTCCATATCTAACCCCCAACCTTCACCAAATCTCGCAGTTGATCGTCCACCATTCTCCATCGTCAGCTTATTTATCAATAATCTCCCTCCGGCGTGGCCTATCTTTGGCTTAAGAAGAGTTTTCGCTCATCATTGTTATATCGTTCAGGCCTACATCACACGCAAGCTTAGTAAAACAGGTAAAAGTTTTGGTTTTGTTCTGATTAAGGATGATGGCAAGGTTGAGGATACTATTGCTAAGTTGGATGAAGTGTGGCTTGGTAAATTCCGAATTGCAGTGGAGAAAGCTAAGTTCAGTAGATATCCACTTTCTACAACCCAAACTTGTACCGAGGTTTTTGTTCCTATAAAAGATAAAAGTTTTTAACCCTTATATGAGAGACAAGAGATCTTACTTGGAAGTAGCATGTGGGCCTTATTTCAAGCTTAAATCTTCAAAAGATGTTTTTACTCAACTCATTTTTTATAATCTGAGGTCTAACGATGATTGGCTTAACAGAAGCTACGTATGTCATGCCAAAACACATATTCTACTAGAATCTTTTCAAGAAATGGTTTCAAGGCAGTGTTTTACGAATGTCAAATGCAGTCCAATGGGTGGAGGTATGTTTTTAATTACTCCTGATATTAATGTCTCTAGTGAAATATGGGTTAACGATAATGCAAAATGGTTGGGTAGATGGTTCAATGTAATTGAGAAATGGAATTCGTCCATAGTGTCCTGGAAACGATATGCTTGGCTTCGATGTTTTGGTATGCCTATTCAAGCTTGGTGTTCTTCTGTTTTCTATGGTATTGGGAATTTATGGGGTTCCTATGTTTCAATGGATGATGCTACACAAAACAAGAATCTCTTTGATTATGGAAGAATTCTTATTTCTACCTCCATTCCTGAGTTTATCATAGGCTCTGTTAACTTGTTTTTAGAAGGGACATCTTTTCTAGTTAAGGTGTTGGAAGAAGCCTTCTTAGACTATACAACTCCGTATGGTGAATTTTCTTCTCTACAATGATTGGCTGAAGATGATGACACAACTTCCAATAGAAAGGAGTGGTCGTCCGTAAATACAATCTATGTTAATAAAACTTTTCTCGGTGAAAGAAAGTTTCCTAGGGTGGGAAAGAAAGTTTCTGCCGTCTTATGAAATGCTAGCCACTCTATTTCAAAGTCTATCTCACTTCCTAATCTAATGGTTATGGGCCGTATGAATTTAACAAAAAAATCAGACTCTTCCATCATATACCTCATCCTCTTCACGTATGGGTCTTTAGGGCTTAAATAAAAATCAGATCTCTCATGGGTATGATGTGGGCGCCAAAGGCTCGTCCAAATATAGCGTTTTAGGCCCGATTGAAACAACAAACCCACCTTCTTGGGCTACAGCGAATCAAACTTCTCATGTGGCTGAGGCGGGCTCTATATGTTTGTCTAAATATCAAGTTTTGGACTCGGTTGAGACAACAAACCCACCTTCTTCTAGTAAGGTTGCAGCGGGCTTCTCAAGCTTCTCTAAAAACCAGGTTATGGGCTTAGTTCACTCACCTCTTTTCTCAAACCCAAGCTCACCACCACCTCTTGCTGCTATGGGCTCTACAGATTTGTCAAAATGTTACGGGCTATTTGCTCTTTCCCTACTCGAATTAACAAGACCTTGTCTTCTCTCAAGCTTGGCCCCAAACCATCTAAGCTTTCTTTACCTACAATTTTCCTTGAAACCTTTTCTTCTAGGCAAATCCTCTTGCAGCGGGATATTTTTTAAATTGAGATGATTAAAAATTATATATATAAATTTATAGTGATTTTAAATGTATTTATAAATTTATGGTAATTTTAGGAGAAGTACGTCAATTCAATTTGTGTACGCAGGGCAATCCGAGGAGACATGCGCCAATTGGACTGGCGCACACAGCCGGTGTTGGCTTGCGTGTGTCACTTCAACTGGCGCACACAGTCATGCGCCAGTTGAAGTGGCGCCACGTTCCAATTGAAGTGGTGCACACAAGTCACGTGGCGCCACTTCAACGCAGCTTATGTAATTTTTTTAAAAATAGCTTTTTTATTCTTTAAAAAAATAGGTAACCAAAATTTAATTAATAATTAACGTCAAACATCTAATAATAATAATAATAATAATGCGAGTTAATTTTTACAACAAAAAAATGTATGAGGTAAATAATAATAATAATAATAATAATAATAATAACCTTTTACAACAAAAAAATGTATGAGGCAAATAATAATAATAATAATAATAAACTTTTACATGATGCTTGAAAAAAACTTAACTTTTATAAATTTTTTCTATATTTTTTATCTCTAAAAATTTTTATAAATTATTATTTTCTAAATTTTACTTAATGTATGATTAAATTCTAAATGTTTTAATTTATAATTTATTAATTTAATTTAATTTAATTTATTTATTTACTTAATTTTTATTAGTAATTTATCAAACTCTAATTTATAAATTGTATCATAATTTTTCTAAAAAATAATTAACAAAGTTTAATAAATAAATTAATAAAAAAATTTGTTAACAAAAAAAAATTAATTTAACAAAAAAAATTGGACATTGGAGTGGCACATCTGATGAACAGTGGCGTGCGCGTGAGTTAAAATACCACAAATTCGGAACTACTGTTAAAACAACTACAAATTCCAAATTTTCTGAAAAAATACTTTAAAATAGGAAATAATTAGCATATCACCTTCCTTAGACCGTACCCTCGTTATTCAGCCCCCTAACCCATTTTCACCCGTAAACAATTTTTTCTCATCTTTCTGCATCTCAATTGTCCTCCCCTTCACCCAACTCTAAATCTCTTTTGTCTTGTCCTTCTCCCGTCAACAGTTTAACCCTTAACAATTCAACGTTAAGCTTGTTTCGCACAATCCTATAGCAGCTACATATGTGCCGATTTTGGTGTGTAATCACAACTAATCTGTTGAACGTGATTCTTCTCCTATTAATCAGGAATTTGAATCTAATAAGGGCCATAAAGCTAGTAGCTACAGTCTGAACACTAACAAAACTCATTCCAGTTCGATTTTCTCCGAAGAAGTTGATACTGCTCAAACCCTATCCAGTGCTGGAAAGCAAGAATTTAAGGAAGATAATTTTTGTTTGGTTGAAACAGTTCCATCTCCAGCAAATGTGGAGATTGCTAACTCCACCGATATTCCTGAATCTTATGTGCAGCTGCCCTTAAATGCTAAGGCCACATCTTGCAATAGTGCACCTGCCAAATCAGAATAATCCCCGCAAACCCATATCGTACAAACCCAATTATGTAACCCATCAACAATATCTGCTAAGGTACCCAACATCAACGTAAGATTGTCGTATCAAACGTACAGTTAAGGCTTTGGACAAAATTCTAGATGCCACTCTTAGAACTAGGAAAGGCAGACGAAAAACAAAGCCATCTTCTACATTTTGTTGGCAACCATCTGATAGTGACATTGCCAGAAATAATAAAAGGTATATTCTTAATCTGTCAGACCAGTGCACTTATGAAGCTCATCAAACTCTAGAAGTTGGTAAAATATTGGGGTTTTCTTTTGAGGCAGAAGGCAACATAGTTACCAATGCTCTTTCAACCATTATAGCAAATGACTCCCAACGTTGGAGTGGATCGCAGCATTGATAGGGACAATTTTTTCTTTAAAGAATAAACTCTCAAGGAGCCTTTTGTTAAAGTTTTGGTCCGGGTTTTATTTGCTTGGTTGAAGGTCTCAAATGCATGGAGGGGGTCCAGTATTGTTGTGGTGCTGCGTTGTCGTGTTCTGGGTATTAGTTTAGTTGTTTCGGATTGTAACATATGTGAAGTTAAATTTAGGTTTGAATTATGGGTGGCTTTGGGTTGCTGTACAATTTGGATTTGTGTTGTTTCGGTTTAATGGTGGGGTCAGGTTGTTGACTAATATAGAATAAGAGCTAAAGTCATCAAACAATTTTAATGTTCAGGTATTGGTAAATTCAGTGGAGAGAATGATTCATCAATTGCTAATGGTGAGTTCAAAAGAGTTTTCTGGGTTTTCTATCTCTGTTTAAAGGATCCACAATGCTCCCTTATCATATCTTTGGTATCCATTCAATGTTGGAGTAGAAGGTCTAGGATCATAAATCATGATGCATCCAGGCGCACCTAATCGATCCAAGCGTAGGTTTTGGGATTTGATTCTTTATTTTCAGTGGTTTGGTTCTTCTCCTTGCTTTGCTGTCCTTTTCCATGTTGTTTCATCAGTGGTTATCAACAGGTGATTTTTTCTTTGTTTCTTCAATTGTATACTGTTTCGTTCATATGTTTTTGTTTCTTTTTTTGTTACTCCTGGCTACAAGCAAGAAACTTGTCTTGTTCATGCTAGATTTACTTAGTTTTAAGGATGAATTTTTTCATCACATTAATCTATAATTAAGGTGGTTTTTCCCTTCATCTTTTAATTAAAATTTAGTATGGCTTATAAAAAAAAAAAATTCATTTACACAGTAAAATCCGCCTTTGGCATTGCTTACAAGAGAGAAGAGAAAATATATAGAGAGGAGGGGGAGGGATTGCGCTGCAAGGAAGTGATGATTAGTTTCTAAATGTGAGTGGTGCATGATTTGGACCTTTCATTTATTTTCTTACTAAATAAGTATTACTCCTGTTCACTAATTATGCTATCACTATAACTGTAATTAATTGAGGAAATCATCGGTGATATATCCACTAAATATGTGCATTGCATACAAAATTACCATGACCATGTGATAAGTCATTCATCCAATTATATTGCTTTCCTTCTACTTTTTATTTTTTTTAATAATCCAGTAACTATTTTTTTTTCTTCTATATTTTATATTCAAAACTCGAATTTGAGATTTCTATCATCTCGTATCAGGAGATCTTGCTTTATACATTGGAAATTAATACTCAAATAACAATCCAATTACCCACCTATGCGTTGATGTTTCCATTCAGTAGCATGGAATTAATGTATTGTCTTCAAAATTATGAGGATACGAAATTTAAATCCTAGCTAAAATTAATTAATAGTTAACGATAAATAAGCAGATTTTACTAATTAAGTGCTTGACTAAAAAAAATTGGGCTAATAAAAACAGTATTACTTTTAAATTTTCCTATTAAGATTAATTAGCAATGAAAGATAAGAAAGTTAACATGTCAAATATTAGTAAAATTAAGTTTTACACTTTTATGATGCATAGCATACGACCCACTGGACTAAAAAAATAACTAACGTGTCCATTTCATTTTTTAAATTAACTTTGTTTATCATTTTTCTTAAAATGAAATATCTCATTACCACATTAATTATTATATTTTAAATATTTATCTAATATTAAGGCGGTGACAAATGAAGATTAAAGAGAGGTAAGTTGGATGCTAGGCTTTTAAATAGAGGAATGGTACAATGAGGGGGAAAAAAGGTGTAGCCTCCATTTTACACTCACTTTATAATTTATAATTAGTTACTGAGGAGAGATAATTTTTCTTTTTTCTTTCTCTTATTTTCTTTCATTATTAACCCATTAAAAGGTAAATATTGGAGAGTATTTAAAACTGGAGTGTCCTTAATTAGCATTCCTCAATGTATAAAGACAATTTTGTTAAAAAATAAAAACAATTGCAGATGTTGGGGATCAAATCTGGACATTGAAGGAGTAAAACGGGCTCCTTATCACCATCATACCAAAGGCTATTTTTGTCAATGAGGCCAAAATTCAAAAAATAATTAAAAATCGAGATCAATCCTATTGAGCCGCTTATATTACAACCCTGTTGATTGCACGTATTAGAGGGATTAAGTATCGAATATTTCATAAATAAGAATTAATTAATTATAGTTCAATATTAATAATTAGATAATTAAGTGTTATCTATCTTCTCTTTTATTTTCTGCATCTTTAATTTGAATGACATATAGCAATTTTAATGTTATAGGACCTGAATGAAAAAAACAAAAAAAAAAAGGAATGTGTAGATTAAAAGAAAGTAATTAATAAAGGGAATGTAAGAACTATTTGGTAATTAATGATCCTCTTAATAGGTAAGAAAGTCAATTGAACAAATTTAGTAATTTAGGGAATTAATTGAATGATGATAATTAAGATAATCAATGAAATCATTTTTAAAGAGATAATATCAATGAAATGAATTTTTTTTTATTTAGATAATTAATTGTACAAATTCAACTCTCCTCTCTCTAACTCTAGACACGGCTATCTACTTCTTTTCTATTTATTTTCTTTTTATCATTTCTTAAAGGTTGTCGTCGGCTTTTAGTATCAGCAGTAACTCTTTCATTTTATTTTTTTCTTCATTTTATGTACAATAATTCAGATTTTTCTTTGTTCACCAAAGATCTATGTGTTTGTTTTGGTGTTTTTTTATTTTTATTTCTAGAATTTTAGTTCGTGTTTTTTATAATGAAGATTTGTGTCTTCATCTATTTTGAAATTTATTTTGTTTTCATCTCTTGTGAGGTACGACACCCTTCAACAAGTATTTTGGTGCGGTTTTATGTCTGGATGAAAATGTTTATGCCGATATTTGTTAAGAACATGACAACAAGAGAATGATGTTTTTTTTTACTCTATTAATGCTAAATTCTCATACTTATTATTATTATTTTTGGAAAAATTTATTAAACCCAAAATATTATTGGGTAATACACTTCATTTTTTATTACAAATATGTACAGATTTATTTATTATGAATAAATATCATGCTATTATTAAGAAAATTATACAAATTTAAAAATTTCAAGAAGAACAAAATATTTTTTTCCATTACCCCCTAAAAAATGACACTTCCATAACATACACAGGGAGTGCTTGGAATTGTTGTTGATTATCTTAAAAGTATGATTTACTTTTTTTTTTTAATTTAATTGACTAATTTTTTTTATTTTTTATAAATTGTTTTTTCTAAACTTATTTTTGGAAAAAATATATATTTACTTTACTAGTACAGAAAATGGTCTTTTGTGAATATTTTTTTGAATCAGATACGTATGTTTACGAACAAACATATAAAAAGGAGATATATCTGACAAGTAGATCTTATGTGACTGTTAAAAATAGTCATATCTAATCAGATAAGATAAGTCTGTTTTTAGTAAAAACAGTCACATCTAATCATGATCAGATAAATCTGTTTTGTTCATAATAGATTTATTTGACTGCATCTTATAAGTTTGTTGTATGATATAAAAGACTTATTTAGTTTCTTTTTTAAATATTTGTAAATTTTTTACATATACCAAATACCTATAATTTCAATCCAGTAGCAATTCACAATATCTATATTTCAAATAAAGTCATTATAGGTTTTCAAACATCTAAATTAAACTACAATTCATCAATCAACTAAAACTCAAAACATTATAAATTCAATAACTACAACTTCAAACCTACAAGACTAAACAATTAATCAATCAACTCAAATTCAATGTTTTATAGACAATACTCATTGTGTATAAACATAAACAATTAAATTTATAAAAAATTGTAATACAATGTACTTATTCTAATATTGAAACACTTAAAAAAATTAAAATTTAAATTAAATTTATATACACTTACGAGCAAAAAAGTTGCACGATGTTTTCCGAACTTCATCAATTTGTGATTTATTATATGATTCTTTCTCAAAAGTTGTCTACAAAACAAATAAAATACAAAATAGAAAGTATTAAAAAAATTATAATGTTGATATGAGTATAAATTATAATAAATTGTATATAAGTATTAGAAATAATATTACCATGAGCAATTGAATATCCGTACTATGATGGGTTACTATATCATACATATATTTGAGTATATAGTACCCACATTCAACACTTCCATATTATTTCGGACACTTGTAAAAAACACAGAAATAACAATTATAAAAGTTGATATGAGTATAAAGTGAAAGATGAAATTCAAATCTAACTAATATATATATAAATGATAAAATTCTGATATAAGTGTTCGAGGTGCCTCTCCCAGCAGTATATCGATATAATCTATATACCCTGAAATATACGTTTATATATTGAAATATGCAGTCAATATAAAACAAAATTTAGAACAAGATATGAGTACAAATGTGATAACTTACATATTAATAGGTTCTTTAATAGGTGATTGTCTACTGGAGTTGTTGAGAAGACCCATAAAGTATACCATACTCTGTACACAATTAATAACAATCAACATTCAGTGTAGATATACAAAATAATATTAAATTAACAAAAATATCATGATAAAATATAATGTAAATATTTTAGTGCCAAAATTTATTTTACTTTTGAATATATGACAGTAAAATGAAATTTTAATCCATCTGTGCCTGTTGAGCATCTAACATATAATTCTACACTGATTTCCTTTTCTTCGCAGATATCCTATTTAAATAACTTGGATAGAGAAAATGTATTTCAATTATAAAATATATATTAATGTATTATAATATATTATTATCTTTTTATTTCACTTTATAATAATATGATTTGTAATAAATATAAATTAGCAGTTATATAACAATTAAAATATTTAAAATATACAATCTAATAAATAAAATAAAAATTATTAAATTAATACTAGTTAAAATTTTAAATTAATACATTCAAGTTAGATGTGACTATTTTTTTCCAAAATAGACTTATTTGAGCCATATCAAACTTAATTGATGTGTTTGTTTTTTACAAAATAGTCGCATCTACGTCAAATATTTGTGATTTTTATTTACAAAAATATCACCACATTGATTTTATGTCTGTTTTATTTAAAACAGACATATTTGACATTCACCTAAAGTACCAAAAACAGTTTTCAAAATTCAAAAAAATTAAAAATGCAAATTTTTTTAAAAAGAAATATTTTTCCGAAATTCAATCTTAAACCGCCATAAAACGTTAATTTTCATAAATAAATCAAAATCATTGGCCCAACTTCAAGAAAACAATGTTTGCAACGGCTTAATGGGCCTTCAATATTTTTTGCTTGAAAACAAAACAAAATCGTGAACCCACAGCTAGTAAATTCATTCGTGGATTTGAATTTGAGTTAGAACTTAAGTTCAATTTTACTCTATGCAGTATAAACTAAAAGAAAAATAAAACAAAATCTTGATCCCGTTCAAAGCAGATTTAAACCAGATCAATACATAAACGGGGAAGCAATTTTAAAGTTTTAATATATGCATAGTCTTTTGTTAGGAAAAAAGTAAATTTTAATATATATATATATATATATATGAATTTCACTCACGGTCCTCCAATTATATAACTCGTAACAACTCGGTACTTAAAAAATTATTTGTAATATAAAGATACTCTAATTATGTAAATTGTAACAACTCAGTACCTCAAAAATTATTTGTAACACAAAAATATTTCAATTTTTATTTGATAACACAAAAGTACCTCAACTTTTATTTTGTAACTAAATAGTATTTCCGTCTTTGACTGTTAGTCTCCCTAACATAAGTGTGATATAAAATATCCACATCAGATAAATTTTAATAAAAATAAAATTAGCTATAATATTCACATCAGATAAATTTTAATTTTACTAACTGGGTATTATAACTAATTTTATTTTTATTAAAATTTATTTGGATATTTCATATTATACTTTGGTTAGAGAGACTAATAAGTGTTTGAAAGTGTTGTTAAGTGTTCCAAAAGCATATTTAAAATTTTTTTTTATTTAATTGACTAATTTTTTTAATTTTTATGAATTGTTTTTTTCAAATATGCTTATGGAAAAAATATCTATTTATCTGTATCTACCAAAAATAATTTTTAAAACTAAAAAAAGTTAAAAATACAAAAAGAAATTTTCCAAAAAACATTTTTTCCGAACACAGTGCTAAATGAACTATAATAATTGAAAATATAAATACTATTTAGTTACAAAATAAAAGTTGAGATAATTTTGTGTTACAAATATTTTTTAAAGTATTGAATTGTTACAATTTATATAATTAGAGTACCTTTATATAACAAATAATTTTTGAGGTACTAAGTTGTTACAATTTACATAATTTGGATACTTTTGTGTTATAAATAATTTTTCAGGTATCGTATTGTTATGAGTTATATAATTGAAGGACCGTGAGTGAAATTTACCCTATCATATCATATCATATATAAAAGTGTGAATAAGGGGGATAAACAAATTTACCGAAATACCAACATGATTTTATTAATTAATTGAGTTAATTTTGTCATTTACTAATTGAATTTATTAGTGAATAGTATTAATAATTCACTAATTCTATTATGACTAGATAGCTATATTTTATATATTAAAAAAATAAATTAATAAAAAAATATTAATATCCAACAGTTTTTTATGTTCCCGGAATACTATTAATAAAAATTAATATTATTATTTTTAATTATAGATAAGAGATAATTATAAATAAAATTCTAACATTTAATCCGATTTTTAATTTAATGTCCAACATTTTTTTAAATTCCGTGAATACTATTATTTAAAATTTATATTATTACTTTTAATTTATGAATTACAAATAAGTGATAATTATAAATAAAACTCTAATATTTAATCTGATTTTTAATTTAATGTTCAAAGAACTGATATTGAAAAAGAAATATTTGATATATTTAGAGTTATATAATATATCTAACTTTTATTATTATTATATATAATAAATATTTGATCATTCATACTTTGATTATTGTTGATATTTCCTTAGAAAATTCAAATGAAAAGTTTTGCAAAATTAGAATTTACATGTATAGTAAAATACAATTTACTTTTATATAAAATATACGAATCAAATATAATTAACAAACATTAATATTTAAATTAAATGTGACTTAATTATATGATAATTAAAATTAATTTGCTAGACAAGATTATTATTATTTATTTAATAATAATGAGTCCAATTATTAAAAATCTCATGCATCGCAAGTGAATAATTAGGAATAAGAGGGACATACAAAATAATCGTAAAGTACTTATTACCTCTATTTTATATATAAGTCTTAATAATTGACAAATTAATAATTTTTATATGAATTATAATACAAGTTCAATATATAATAACCACATGTAAAATACGTTAATAAAAAATTATAATCACCATATTATCATATTATATATAAAAGTGGGAATAGGGGAGACATGCAAATTTAAAAAAAAAAGAAAAATTAATTTAAAAAAATATTATGAAAGTACGGTAAAAAAATAACTATAGCATATTGTCATTTAAAGTATAATAATAATAATTTTTACTGAAATATTGAATTTATATAATGGTAAATCTAAACTAAATATTTCAAAATACTGAGTACAATTTTTGTAAGTTATTTAAAAAGTTATAATTTTTTAATAATTTTTATATAGTTCAATAATTAATTTATTTTAATCATATACAGAATGAGTGAAGTTTTTAAAATTTACTTGTATAGTATAATATAATTTACTTTTATATAAATTATAAGAATCAAATATAATTAACAACCATTAGTTTTTAAATTAAATGTGACTTAATTACATAACAATTAAAAGTAACTAAAATTAATTTACTGGACAAGATTATTATTATTATTATTTAATAATAATGTGTCTAATTATTAAAAATCACGTGCATCGCATGTGGATGATCAGTAATAGGGGGATAAATAAAATGACTGTAAAGTACTTACTACCTCTATTTTATATATGATTCTTAATAATGGACAAATTAGTAATTTGAGAGATAGACAAAATAACCATAAAATACTCACTGCTTCTATTTTATATATGACTCTTAATAATAGACAAATTAGTAATTTTTATATGAATTATAATACGAGTCCAATATTTAATAATTATGTGCAACACAGCTAACCTAATTGTATTAGTTAATAGGTACAATTTTATATCTTAATATTTTAATTTATTAGTGAATAATATTAATAATTTATTAATTAGAAGTGTAATTCTATTAGAACTAGGTAACTATGTTATATATATATATATATAACAAATAACTAATATTAAAAAGAAATAAAAATAATAATTTGATAAAAAAATATTAGAAAAGCAAGGTAAAAAAAATGGACAAAATAATTTATATATAGTAAATAAATTAATAAACAAAATGGGCAAGATAATTAATGGATCTGATAATATAACGTGGTTTTTTTGTATATAGTATGATATAAGAATCAAATATAATTAACAACTATTTGTATTTAAATTAAATGTAACTTAATTACATGATAGTTAAAAATAACTAAAATTATTTTGCCAATTGAAATTATTATTATACATTACACGTGGATGATTGGGAATAATGGAGACAGACAAAATGACTGTAAAGTATTTACTGCCTCTATATTATATATAACTCTTAATAATTGACAAATTAGTAATTTGATAGAATTTAAGATAAACATGCACTTCCATAATTTACTATGAATAAAATATTATAATAAAAATGAAACAAATTAATAAAAAAATTATATAAAAACTAAATAATAATTAATGACGAATCTAAAATCTAATAATCATATGTAAACATACCAACTTGATTGTATTAGTTAATGGAGTTAATTTTGCTATTTAATAATTTAATTTATTATTAAATAGTATTGACAATTCATTAATCAAATTATTTTATTTTATTTATTTTGTTATTTTTTAAATTAATTAACTTAACTATTAATAAGTAATAAAAATGTATTATAAGTAATGAACAATCAAATTCAAAATAATATTCAATCATGTTCTAAACAATGAGCAATTGAAATCAAAATGATATACAATTAAAATATAAATGTTAAACCTATAAATGATGAATATGTGATAAACAATTAAGGTCAAAACGATGAATAATCAAACTTATAACGATAAACAATCAAATTCTAATAAAAAAATTTATAAATTCATCACCATAATTTACTATACATAATATATTATTACTAAAACCATAAAATACTTATTATTTCTATTTTATATATGACTCTTAATAATAGGCAAACAAGCAATTTGAGATAAATATTACTCTTATAATTCACTATAAATAAAATATCATAATAAGATGAAACAAATTAATAAAAAATTTAAAAAAATTACATAAAGTCAAATGGTGATTGTTGACGAGTCTAATATTTAATAATTACGTGCAAAATATATATATATATATATATGCAAATTGGTATATATAAATATATGTCAAAGTAACTAGTACGTCAATTAATAAATCTACCTAATGCGAATCCGGAACAAAGAAAAAAAAAAGTATTTATTCAGCGTATAGAGAGATTTCAGAACAAATAAGATCAGAGACACCTGATGAACATCGCATGATTTAACAAAAAAATTTTATTGGGGGAATGTCGGTTCCCTATACACATGTTTTGAAAGATGTTAAGATTTTATATTTTTAAAGGAATAATTAGCTCATCAAATTAACATGAAATTGAAAAGAATAATAAGTGATGGTTTTCTTTTTGGAGAAAAAAAAAAGGATTTGCATAAGTGGGCTGATTAGTCCGAATCCTTTTGGGCCGTAGCTGAACTGGGAGAGACAGGCTAATACACGATCTCTCTGTAGAGGAGTTGCATGCATCCACCTTGTAATGCTAAAGCTTTTCAGTGGAAATGATAAAGCAAATGCCGAAGAATTTTGGAGAGATGAAGACCACAAAGTAATGGAGATTATACAAATTAAATTGAACTGTTGACCCACTTGATCATTTATATGTACTTTCAGAAGTTACAACTCCAGCAGTTTCTGTTTCTGTGCTGGGATGCTGTGGAGTCTGCTGCGAATCTGAACCCAAACAGACAGCAGAAAGAAATAAATTTTCCAAAAGCCTATTTATTCTACATGCAGATTTATTTATGAACTCAGTCTAGACAAGAAAATTTCAGCCTACAGCATCATTATTATTAGCAAAGTTATTTTACTTAAAGCAATGTACGTAGAAGATGATGGGAAGTGGGCCCCTTTTGTACACGATGAGTGAAGTGCATATTCATAATGAACCATCATCTTGACACTGAAACCACATGCACTCACTATTTGTTTACACTATATGCTCCTCTGTCACTACTTTACATCCACCCATTATTCGGGTCATATGTCAATAACCAGACAGCTCATCCACATGGTTGAGCTTACCCATGTGGCCTCTCTCTCTCTCTCTCTATATATATATATATATGTGTGTACTTCCTCAAACCCTAGCTAGTATACATATGATATAATTATGTAACAAAAGTTAATTATGTTTATGTTGAAATTGTGAATTAATCAATCAAGTTATAAAAAGGGAAGGATTAGAGTGGAAGTGCGTACCAGGAGAATAGGGGAAGGGAGGCCTTGTGGTTTGAAGATTAGGTGGCCGGGGAGGATAAGTAGAGATCAGGGAATTAGGATCCACAGTAGTAGGGTAGTAAAAAAAAAGAGGGCCCTGGTAAGCGTTGAGACTGATGAAGTACTGAAGAAACAGCTCCCCTTACAGGTTGCAAAGAATTGCCATGATAATAATATGGTGAGCCCATTCCCATGCTACTTGCTGATGTCCCGTACATTTGATGATAGTATTGTGGCTGTCGAACTTGTGTGTTATATACAGCCTGCATGCAATCACTAATTAACATACATGTACAAAATAATCCAATTTTTAAGCAAACCAAATGTTATCTCGCTGTTATATAAGAAGGGTTAATTTTTTGCCAAGGACACGTGTGCTAGTGGCAAAAGAGGAGCATAGTTCCTTCTTAAAGTCTCGCGATCGGAACTCCCTAAACACCAAAACAAAATTTTGTTTTGTTTTTAATTTAGTATCAAAATTAGTCCGATTTATTCTAGAGTACGTGGACTTCAAAAAAAGTTGGCAAATCCTTCAGTTTTTAATGCATACTTAGCTGAATTCGAATTCAAAATTTCGAATTCAAAATTTCTGATTAACTTAGAAGAGTTTTATATTAATTTATTTATATTTGCTTAAATATATAAATAATTATAATTTTTATAGCAACGCTGTCGACTGTCACTATATATTATACATACTGGATATTAAATCAATGCAAAATTTTCTATTTTCATTATGATTAATTTATAGTTAGTGTACCAAATGCGCTAACTCTAATTGGTAATATACATCAGTAATATATATTGCAATAATTACTTTATACTGCTACCGTAAATGATTTTTATACAGTGTTTGGTGTTATAATAAAGAAATTTAAAAAGAAAAAAGCGTGGAGGGAAAGTAATTAACCTGGTGGTGCCCATAGTGATCAGGAGTGTAGGGTGGATACCTGCAAAAGTGGAATCAATGACTTTGAGTGAGAATGAAAGAAAATTACTAAAAATTCATCTGTATTTACTTGAAAGTGAGTAATTACTGAGAAATATTGCTTCCCTAGTACAGGAAATTGTTAGGATGGTGAACTTATTGTGATGTTGCAAATGGGTTCCATTATATAACATATATATCATTATATAATAAATTTATCTATAAGTGGCGTAATAATATCTAAGAATTTGTTAGACTGTGGATATATCTTAGATACCTACCCATAATGGTGAGAATGACCCACAACCCCCTTGCCTATAAAGTGGTGTCGTATTACACTATGTCACTTTCATTTTTCCTTATTTAGCTCCTCGTCACTTGATAATACGGATACGTGCCACTAACTACGATCCTTCACTGTAATTAAATTATTAAGTATAATCATAAAATGGATGTATCCACTTTTCTGGGCTTGTTTGGTATTGCGTTTAGAAAATCGTTTTTTAGAAAAAAAAAAATATTTTTTATTTTTTTAGTTTTGAAAACTATTTTTAATAGAAGCAGATAAATAGATTTTTTTTTTTCAAAAACCTGTTTGAAAAAAATAGTTTAAAAAAATAAGTTAATTAAATCAAAAAAATTCAAAATTTACTTTTAAAACTCTTAACATTAATCATAAACACCCCTTCTATCTTCCTTAACCAATCTTTATATATATATATAATCTTTGGAAATAATAGAGGTATGCTTAAGCTAGTTTGAATTTTATCCTTTTTTTTAAATCACATATATTCTCATTCATTTTATTGTAATCGATAATCATACTCAGAGTTTAGTTACAATTAAAGCTTTTTATTCATTTTCCGAGGATACATTTAATGGGATTTGAACTTGAAAGTTCTTCCTAACATACTCAGTTTACATTGCCGGTCATTTTATCAAATGAGTTTTTAAGTAAAAAAAACGTGTATATTAAAACAAAAAAGTCTTATTATTATGTGCATGTAGGCCGACCAAGCAGCTCACATTATATACATACATAATAAATTGAGTCTAATTTGAAAATTTATTGTTAAGATGAATTCATATAAATAAGTTAATAATAATTTTTTGTCATTTTGTCATTCCCTTATTCATTAGTCCTTAGCGTTTATTTATAATTAACTTGTTATGTATTTATTTATTTGATTGTTTTTTTTATAGAAATTTTTAGATAGACTGAATTTACTATATTATTTATAAATCAAACTAATCATATAAAAATATTTATGTATATTATTTTCATATCAATTAATAAAATAAAATAATTAAATATATATTATGGGATTAAGATGGTTTATTAGTAAGTGTACCTAAGAATTTTTTTTTTTTTCTTTTGTGGTGGCCCGTTACATGATCAATTATGTGATCTGTTGTTTACAGCTGATACCACAAAATAAAATAGAAAATAAAAATTGAAACATAGAAAAGAGCGTTATGTCCATGCATGCCACTAGGTATGGACCATTTCCCACAAGTAAGAAAGCAACAAGTTACCCGTATTGTGAATAGATGATAGGAGGAGGAGGAGGTGGTGGTGGTGGAAGTGGCGGAAGCAATGGCATTGCTACCCCACTACACGACGGGCTTCCTTGATTTGGAGTGCCACCTTGTGGTATTCCTGCATTTATTAACAAATAAATATACCATATGTCAGCACTAGTTTCACTCCTGTAAATTTTATTTTTAGTCTAATTGAACCTCGAGGAGGGGAAGGTCTAGGCCGACCAAGAGAAGCAATATTGCAATTTGCTCTTCTTCCGTCAATCAAGGGGTTTGGATCGGCACAAGCTCTTCTGGCCGATTCAGGATCACAAAAAGTAACCTGTTGATGATCATTATATTAACAATAAATTAAACTATATATATATATATATATATATATATAGACAATTAAAGAAAAATAACCGAACTTACAAATCCATATCCTTTAGATTTTCCAGTATTCTTATCAGTAATAATAACAGCTTCAAGAATCTCTCCAAACTGCTCAAAATATCGACGCATTTCTTCAGTAGGTGTCTCCCAAGCTAAACCTCCGACAAACACTTTAGTAAACGTTGTATCTCCGAACTGAGATCGATAATGCGGATAAGCCATGGCCAGCGTTGAATAACAAAAATCATAAAAACAAGAAATGGGTATCTTTCTTCATGCACGAATTCTTGATATACCACTCATACAACAAGAATATCTTCTCTTCCACCTCATGATGTTGTCCGTGATTCAGCTCTGTGTGCGCTCCTCTATATCCCTATGTCATTCGCTTTATTTCAGCACAACATAAATCAGTACAAAGAAAATTGGAGACAGTGGGAATGATAGCTGCTGTTGGAGCTATTAAGGTCGTATATGGATTTGCTGATGATAACAAATGCCAAAAAGAAATGGGGGGAGAGAGAGAGAGAGAGAGAGAGATCCGACAGGTGCAAATTATGATTTGCTGTCTAGGAAGGAAGATAGTGAAGGGGTGGGTTTGTCAAATCGAAAGACAGCTGCGTGAGTAAACACTTGAATTGTCCTCTCTGTCTCTATGGCATTAATATACTCTCCCACCCTCCAATCAATAACTACACTCTTTCCGCTACTAATTAGATATCGTTTAATTAAAAAATACATTTAAATCAGAACCAAAAAAAAAATTTTAATTATAGATAAAATAATATATTAATTTTACATTTTCACCAATTACTATTATTATATGTTCCTACAAAAGATGCAAAGGTCTTTTTGACAATTATTAAATAATGGTACAATAGGTAAAAAATCATTAATGATTGTTTTTGGGGTACATTTTATGAATTTTTACAGAATTATCGACAAAATGCCTAAATATTTATATAATGACTTTGGATATATTTTAATTCAATTTTTATAAAAAAAAAACAAAGGAAAAAGAAGAAAAATAATTGAATTATAAAAAAAGAAGAAGATGATGATGATGAATTGAATCCAACAAATTTAAAATATCATAAAATGTCAAACTAACAGTATTCAGGTCATGGTTGAGCTTTCAATATATATTTCGAATACTTTGAGCATATTCTGAAAATACTTTGTGAATTTCTTGAATATAAATCAGAAATACATTGAGTATACCTTAGTTCATTTTTAACCAAACACAAAACAAAGAGAAGAATAAGAAGAAGTAAATAATTAATAAATCATTTAAGGTATTTGTTTGTCTTGTATTATTCCTTGTAGACCATTAAACAAAATTCATATAGTACATTGCATAACTTTGATATATAGTTTAGAAATACATTGAGTATACCTTGAGAATTATTCATAAGAAATTCCCTAGAAATATGTTGTAAATGTTTTGGGTATACTTTGATTTGTCCCACAAAAAATTCAACAAAAAAACAAATAAGAAAAGAACAATAGACTTCCCAAATAATATAAAATGTTAAAAAGAAACAACTCTACATATGTAACACATCATTCCCTGTCTTTTGCTTGGAGTCAATTGTCTAGAATTTAGTAATTTTGCATGAACAAGGCTTTGAAGGAGTCCATCGATGACAAGACAGCTTGTTGTAGCATCGAGAGTGATTTAGTTCAAGCATTTTGATTAGGTAACAAAATCGACGGTAACATATCAACTTGTAACAGTACCTAAACCTTATCGATAAAATCGCTTCAATCCATCTTTATTTACTCACTGGTTTCGGAAGGTAAGACTAGTAGATAAACTAATTACATATTAAAAAAAATAGGCAAGGTTGGACTCTAAGTACAAAAATTGTGCCATTAATAATCGGTAGAAATGAAAAGATGACAAAAAGTGTGAGTGTATTTAAAAAAAGAATAAAAATTTTAGTAAACTGTAAAATTTTCTCTACATATTAAACTTATACCTTTATTATAATTATTTTAACCTAATCTCAAATATCAATTATTTTAGAATAAAGCCAAAAATCTCAAACGTCTATTTAAGAATAGAATGAGTAACAATAGTTCTTTTTTTTTTTTTTTTTGGTTGAGTTCTTCTGCATCGTCAACTATTACTTTCATCAGTATTACTTGTTTGTTTATTTCCTAAATAATCATAGTCTGGTTGGATATTACTTGTGCCAACATTTTTACCCATGGTGGGACGTCCTTTGTGATTTATCAAATAGGACTTTGCAATTTGCATCCATTAACACTAAGTAATTTGTAAATTATTGCTGTAGGTTTAAGGTTTATTTCTTGTTTAACTGTTTAATTATTTTTGTTCTTATTCAAAACTCTGATGGGGATTTCAGCTCATAATCTTGCAATTCTTAAAAATGTCTTCAGGCAAACTTCAACTTGTATTAAACAATATAATTATTTTTTTTTGTGTGAACTACATGTATCTCATTCATTTTATAATATGAAATAATCATGCGCGCAATTTAATCACCGTAAGACTTTTCACTTGTATTTAGTAGACTTCAAACTTGATGCTTTTTTTAATATACTCAGTTTGCATTGTCAATTGAGCCACAACCCTTAAATTAAATAATATAATTACTTTGATTTGCATGCTAATCAACAATTCTATCAAATTCGTAGGGTTAATTTTATATATGGTCACAGAAAATTTGTTTTTATTGTAGTAAAATTATATAATTTTTTTGTTTAAAAAAGTCACTTAACTATGTCTTCATTTTACTAAAATCATTTCCTATAAGTTTTCGATGACACATTAGTTGTCATACTAGATTTTTCAATTGCATGCCAGTTGTGCTGTCAAATTTTCAAAGACACATCAACTTTTTGATTATCTATATCTGAAAACTGGCTGAAAGAGATTTTAACGAAATAAAAATAGACTAAATTATAAAAAAAAAATTTGAACTTTATACTTTATCACAGTTATATCCAATTTTTTAAAAATTTGAGTTTAATTATATGTATTTTAAGTACTTTAAGTTTAATTATATGTATCTTACTCCGAGTCTTCATGATGATGACATGGAAAATATAAAAAATATTAAGAAATCACACGGCACACACAATGGATATGGTGTGAAAAAAATTGCCATATGCACAAAAAAGACGTCATTTTGTACAATTTAAAATCTAATTTGAAATTCTTTATGCTTGAACCAATCAATTTTGGGTACGTTTATGTGACAATCTTACATTACATCTATTTAATATTGAGAATAAGTTAGCAAAATTTTCAAATAAAGAATTTCAAATTAGATTTTTTATTATGCAAAACATCTCGGAGGAGGTCTAGTCCACCTAAGATAACATTTATTACAAAACTTAAATTACATATAATTAAACTCAAATTTTTAAAGAATTTTGATATAATTGTGATAAAATACAAAGTTCAGAATTTTTTTGTAATTTAGCTATAAAAATATAGTTAAGTAACAATTTTGGGGAAAAAAGCTCTATAATTTTAGGGATAATTGTGCAAATGGTACCAGATTTTTTCAATTTGTTACAAATTGGTATTAAATCTTTAAAAAATGTTACAATTTGGTACAAAGTCAAAATTCTAATCAAATAAAATGATGAGTCAACATATAGGCGTGCCACGTCAACATCCACGTCAGCGGTCAACGTAACACGTCAGTTTTTTTACTAGAATTTTAATTTTAATATTAAATTGTAATATTGTTGAAATATTTGGTACCAATTTATAATAAAGTGATAAGAATGAATACTATTTAAGATCACACATAACATTAATATTCAGTGATGAGAATAAGCAAATCATGTGCAATTAACCGATTGTGGACAGCAAAGAAACCTGACTATATATATCATTAAACAATGCATTATCCTCGTGAAAATTATAATTAATCAATTATTAAACATCTAATCAATCTTGATGCTTTATAAAATATTTGTCTGTCAGATTCAAAGACGTTTTATTTTTGCAGTTAGACATAAAGGAAGAAGGCCTATCCGACATTTATAATTTTATATAACCAACCCAGTTCTAACAGTACAAGCTCGCAGCTAGCTAGCCTTTACCCTGCAGGTCCTGATTAGGCCTATTCAATTCGTTCAATTGGTAAATATATTATTTTCCAATAAATTTCATTTCAACCCAATATTATGTTGATTTAACCAATATAATTTTGGAGTTAATTATGGAGAAATTAACAATAAGGGCAGCTCAAACATAATCAAATATTTTGATATTAGGTTTAATTTAATCCATCAATCTGGTAACGGAGCGATCGGGATTGAATTTTACTCTTTCTATTCCCGTCTCCATCCCCGTTTATAAATTTATATCTCTGTTTCCGTCTCATACTCTTACAGAAAAATAATATCAATCATCATTCTCACTCCAAATGGAGTCATTAAATACCTTACCATAAGTCTAAAATGATTTCTATAATAATTATATATATATATATTAATTTAATAATTTCTAGAAGGAATCTAAAATATATAACTTATTAAAAAAAATATAAACACAATTTCTAACTTCTAACAATAATTTATATATTATATATAAGTAATAATATATATATATATATATATATATTGGAACGTGGTATGGAGCGGTGTACATATATACCATTCCTGGTTCATCTATGCTAAATGTCATTTTAGATTTTTCATAATCTGCCACAATCGTCAAAAGTAAAAAAAAAAAAAAATCCACCCCATTCGGATTGGTATAGGATGGAGATCTATGTATCCGAATTGAATTGCCATTGATTTAATGATTTTTGGAAATCATTGGTAGTCTAATTGGTTGAAAATTATAAAAAATTTTCAAGCAATTCAAATTCAGATAGCACATTCCCTTTTACCAAACTTGTAATCAATCCTCAAAATTGAAATTTGGCTCCGGATATAAAACATTTTTTAAATATAAAATAAATCATATATAAATTATTATTATTATATATTAAATAAGCCATAATAATAATGATAATAATAGTAATGATATTTGTGGGCCAAAAAAGTCGTGAGGGACTTAATTTGTACTTATGACTTTTAAAGGATTCTCCCTTTGCAATAGCACGCACATTCCTAATTGCAGAATGGACACACATGTTTGTCATCTCCATGTCCTAAACTAAAGCAAAATTAGAAAGAAAAATTTTTTTTTTTCCTTTCTTTCTTTCTTTCTTTCTTTTTCCATGGAAATTAATTGATGCCAAGTTGAAGAGAGAGAAGAGATAATGATAGATTATATGTTGATTGTTGACAGCGTTAGAGAGGAGGAGACAGCTAAGGAAGGAAGTGTAGCTTTATTAAAACTGTACAAGTCCGTGAACTGGCAGGTCCTATCCACGAGGGGTCATATCACTATTTGAGAACAAT
Organism: Balakata baccata; assembly: GCA_949630135.1. Taxonomy (NCBI): domain Eukaryota; kingdom Viridiplantae; phylum Streptophyta; class Magnoliopsida; order Malpighiales; family Euphorbiaceae; genus Balakata; species Balakata baccata. Next base: position 46,636 of record CATIWF010043789.1, read on the forward strand.
GAGCTGGATTTTCCTTTCTTAATTTCTTCTTTCTTTTCTTTTCAGTTTATTTGGACGTAGGAGAGCATCACCCACTTTCCCACTATCCCCCTAATTCATCCCCTTCTAACTATACTAACTATTTTATCTCATCTCATCTTCGTCAAAATACTCTACTACTTTTTCAATAAAAAAATTACTATAATTCTTTAATGCAGATTAAGTAACATATTTAATAGGCTAATAAAATATAAATATTTTTATGTATGTTAGGTAGAAATTAATACAAAAAATAGATAGAATATGAATACAATTATTATCTTCGTTCGGAAAAGATAGACTCATTTTTCATTTTATACTGTCCGAAATTATATATCACTTATCTTTTTTTAAGTATAGTTTTTTTTGTTTAATTATAAATGTATCCATATTTATATATATCCTTATTAAATAAACCTAAATGTCTATTTATTTTTTTTTGTTTTAAATAACTCTTTAAATTGATTTACATCTATACAAGTATTAATTTAAGTCTTGAATTAAAAAAATTTTAAAATTATTTTCAAGATAATAATAAATAGATGATATTTTTAGAAAATATCATGTAAAAATTATTAATTTACTAAATTAACTAATTTTTTTAATATATGTGAAAATAGAACTATACCTATATTTTCCGGATGAATGGAAAATAAGAATATCACACCCACCAAATCAATGCTCTTGTATTTAAATGTTGTTACTGCTTCAGCTTTCTCCTCCTTTTCGGCCATTCACACCCCAAACCTTCTCTTTTTATCATTTGCTTAAATATATACAAACCATTTTCCTATCGTATTTATAATGTTTTTAATCTCTTAATTTATAGGTTACAATTACACCATGTTAAATTTTATTAATCTTTCAGCATCTTCGTTTTCTTCTTCAATATATATCCTGCTTTGATCTTGAATTTAGAAGCAAAGCTCTATGCTGCTCGCATAGTAATGTGAATTGAAGTGAAGAATTGAGATCCATTTGTTCCAGGACCAGCATCAGCCATGGATAGCACGCTGGGACCAGTGTGCTTCTTTTGAATTAGAAATAACTGTTCTATCTCACCACAATTAGATAAGTTTTGATTGTGAGGGTGTCAGGGGAAACATAAATCCGCTATATGCCACTTAAACCAATTTATGTTTCTTCTGCTTCTCTGTCCGCGCTCTTGGATGGTTTGTGGCGAATCAAGTGGCATTGTCATTGGCCTATCATTAACCAGATTGACCTTCATCATTGCTCCGAACACACCATCTTTTACAGCTCCTGGCCCGTAAGATCTTCTAAGTTCTTCAACAAATGAATCATAGAATGGTTTTGCCTTTTCGAGTGGCATTGGTTCATGGAAATCTGGCTTGTTTCCCTTCAAGAATCCTTACAAGGTAAACTGACAGACTAGTAAAACTCCATAATTTCTCTGCAGAACATTCTGGTCCCATCCTCTGCCCAGAGTTTCATTTGGAAACAATCTCATATTCAATATCTTTACGGCATATGTCATCAGCATTAGACTCAATGTCGGACTCATGGAGGCTGATGCGAACGAAGAGGCCCGGCCCAATCTCTAATATGATATGCTGCCGAAGGTAACTCGCTGGACGACGGCTCTCATGGATCAGATTTGAAGTCTTTTCTTGCTAGTCAGAGAGCCCTCAGTGTCGGTGGAGCAGCTATTGATCGGTGTGAGGAACAAAATCGGCATAGTCCATCACAGTTCCGTCGGCTGGTTGATCGCCGATGGACATGTCAAAGAACACCTTCGGGTTAACCATTGAAACAGATATGAAGCAGTATTTTTGAAAAGGTATCCGGTAAAAATGAAAAAGAAAAATATTGGATATATTTTTGTAAATAAAATGTTCTAAGTATAAATTTTTAGTGAAACTCCCTCAAGAATCAAATACAGCATGCCGATTGTTTAAATGGGCTTCAAGTCCAATCAGGAGAAAACAAATAATTTAATCATCATATTAAACAATTTATAACACAAATAATTTATTATATCAGATAGACAATTAAATTTACTTTCTTACAAGAAAATTAATATATCTAGTAAACTAATAATCTACTTTATTGTACCTTCTTTTTTTGTTAGGTTTTTTTTTTTAATATAAATAAAGTTCAAATTCTTTTCAACAATGCGAGAGCAAATTCATATAGAAATCACTCCGATTTCTAATCTCACCCTTATATTGTTGCATCCAAACAACTCTTAGCTATGCCCACCATTGCAGTTATGTGCATTAACCATAAAAAAGTTATGTTTCTAAAGTGAAAGTAATTGTGTTTAGCAAAATAATAGAAATATTTGTATAAGCTATTCACCATTAAGCTTTGCCCAATCCTGGCAAACCTCCAGACAGAATATCAAAATTTGCGAAGTGGAGAAAACATATAGCCCAAAACAGGGATGACCCAAAGAAGGTGCAACTTTTGTTTGGATTATGTGTTGCTTGACAGGCCCAGTCAAGACTCAGCCCTGTCTTGACTTCGTCCCTACCTCTATTGGAAAATGAAAACGGTCAAATGGAAATTGTAAAGAAAAAGCAGAATGATACATTTTTTTTTTTTTTTTTGAAAGGAAAATGATACAATTTCTGACCCATTTTTCCTGCATATTCTTTCAGCGTCTCTCTTTTCCTCAGGAAAAAAGAATTTCGTACGGGACAGCGAGCTCAGTGAAAGCAGAGGAGGCTAGCCCCTGCAGAAATTAATGTTTTGGTAAGTTTTGATTCCGACTACCAGAAGGGGGTGGTGGCGCAGTTGGCTAGCGCGTAGGTCTCATAGCTACTGAGTTATCCTGAGGTCGAGAGTTCGAGCCTCTCTCACCCCATTTCTTTTTCATTTCTTTTTGTCTTTTCTTTCCCCAATTTGTGAACTTTGTGCTTGATTGATTACATTTTTTGTAAGTATACGGCCAAAAAGCAGTTTTGGTTGTACATACAGATTATTAAATCAAATTTGTCATGCTAGCCTTTGCCCACAAATCACTCCTTAATTTGTAACTCTTTTCTCTTTTATTTTACAACACTCTCAACCGCTTGATTAACAAGCTAAACCAGCAATTTCAGTACTTAATTAAGCTTCATTTCCATCAATTCTGGGGTCCATCTCCCTAGATAATTGACTCAATTATGATTTATGACTCTGAAAGACAAATTAACAATGACTGCACTATAGGACAAAGCCTATACTAATGTCAATACACATTCTATTTTTCTTAGGCCTTTTTTTTTTTTTCCAAATCCTTAAGGGGGGAGTTGGAAAAAGACAGCCATATCTCCTGCCTTGAATATGCATCTTAGTAATTTATTCCTTGATGTAAAAGGAGAATGACCCACCATTTGCCCTGATACAGAGTAAAATTTTTTCACTATGATCTCCATCTTATTGGATTTTCTTGCAGAAGTATTTATTTAATTTGAGATATAATTATAACCCTATGTTAATCTTTGATGGGGTGTGAACTTGCACATCAAATGAAATGGACAGGTATTTACGATGAGCCAAAAGCTTGAAGAGATTGGTTGAATGGAATTATCAATCATTATCAGAACTGGGAAAATTTTTGTTTTACATCAACATTGTAACTGTTTTTGTTTTTTACCTTGGATTCTTGATGGGATTAAACAGTAAATAATTCTTAGTGGTTTTGGGTCTATTACTTCTCTGCTTCATGTTGTTGTTTATTACTATCACCTTGATGTAATGGACATGGAACACTCATCCTTCTTATTGCACATTGAACTTGGCCTGCTTTAAGTCTTCAAATTTTACAGTTGAAAGGGGCCATTAAAGGTGATGGGAATCTTTAATCAGTCTATCTGAGGATTATCAATTCCTGCTGTTGGGCTAGTAGTCTGGTAGTCAAGTCTCTTACTCGTAATGCAATAATAAGTTAAGAGTTTAAGATAATTAAATATCAATAAGTTTAACTTAATAGTACTGACCTTTGGTGAACAAGACTATGAAGTCTGGAATTTGAATATTCAACCCTGCACCTTGTAAAAAAATCTAATTCCTAAGATAAAAATGTAATGATTATGAGGGATGTCTCTTTGGGAAGATTTGGGCACCACATGGCAAGTGATGTAGAGAGGTCACATGCAAAATCCATGATTGTGTAACTGATTGGAAAATGAATAAAGAGATAAAAGGAATGGGACTCTTGCTTGGCCTAATAAATCACCAAAGATAAGAGGGCAAGTACCCAAATTTAAGCACCCCACATGGACTGATATCCCAAGGCTTTCGCGGATGGGTGTATGGGCCATTGTCTTGCCCGCTTGGAAAATTTGCTTATTTTCAATCTATATTTTCATTTATGAATCTAATTTATTATAAATTGATATGTGGAAGAAATAATTATTAGTATATGTTTAGGATATTTAAATTTTTTTATCATTAATATTTAAAATAGGGTTTTTAATTGTCACTCGAGGATATTCTTACCTATGAAAATTGATCGAGCTTTTAAGTTGAAATTTTCTTACCATAATCCATTAATATTGATGAGAATTTATCATATTTATATAGTTTAATAGATATTCTCACCTGCAAAAATTGTGAAAAAATTTGAATTCGAATCTATTTAATACTATTCATTAATATTGATAGAAATTAATTATTTTAAGACGAATGCAAATGCATAACTTTTTGTCCTATTATTATTTTGGGGCAATGAATACGAGACATTGGCACCTTGTTTTCCTGTAGAACATGCAACCACTGAGCATCCTCCATTTGTTGGTCCTGTCTAGCCAAAAACATCACATTCTTGGTCATTCAGCAATCACAATAATGAGCAATTTTCCACTAACTTTTGGAGTGGAGTTAACTTGTTCGCCATCTAATCATGGAAACAGGCATTTGATTTTTATGAATTCTTGAAATGCATCATTACTGATTTTTTTCTTTTTTTTCTTTCCAAAACAAAATAATATGACCAGAGATTACGGATTTGCATACACCTATTAATCGATTCATGGAATTTTTTCTTATGTCATACAAGATTAAACTTAAATCAAATCGTTAAATTGATTAAATATTGTTATAAAAGAAAAACTAATTAAGAGATATGTCAACACCAACAATTCCAAAATCAGCTTTTTAGATTTTGTTCTCGAGGGCAAGAAAAAGCTAATTGGCAACACGGTGACTTTAGTTAATCTAATTTTGTTTAGTTATTATCAGAAATTTTTACATCGAATCTACTATATTATTCGTAGATCAGTCCAATAACATACATTTAATTATTTTAGTTTTATTAATTAATATAAAAATAAAATAATTAAATATATATTATTGTATGATTCACTTCGTCTAATAAAACTAGTTTACCTAAGAATTTTTTAAATTACTATTTATAATTTATCATTAATTTAATTTATAGCTGGAGAGGTGGAGAGCATTTATAGTTTAGTGGATAATCAACAAAATAATAATTAAAAAAAATGCATGGGATGCGATATGTCACCAAAATGGGTCAAAAGTGATTTCGATGGTTCTTACGTTTATTATTATATGGCACTCGTCGTATCATCTACGCTTAACATGCACCACAAAAAGGTTTAAGAATTGCATATTTCCATAATTGCATTTTCTCCATTAATTCTTTGTTGTTTTAAATTTTAAGAGTATCTCCAATAATATTCATTATTTTACTTTCTATTTTATTATAAGAAATTCACTTTCTATTTTAATTTATCTTGAAATTTGTGTGCATTCCAATAATACTTATTAATTATCTCATTCCCTATTTTAAATTTTTTGTTAATAAAACTATTTAGAAAAAAATGAAAAGAGAGAGTAAGAGACAAAATACTCATTAATTATCTCATTTCCTATTTTAAATTTTTTGTTAATAAAACTATTTAGAAAAAAATGAAAAGAGAGAGTAAGAGACAAAAAAAAAAAAAAGAGAAAAGAATGAAATAGATAAAAAAGAAATAATAAAATATTACTAAAAAGTTAGCTCCTGGTGGCTCTTAAATCCGATGAGAAAAAATATAAATTTTAGGGAGTAAGATAAGAAAAAAGAAAAATAAAAAGACTGTTTGACGATATAAAATTATATAAATTTAGATAAGGAGGAATAGAAAAACGGTTCAAAATGCTATAAAAATTCTTTTATATATATATAGTCAATGGATACCATAATATATCCAAAATCTTTTTTTGGAACAAAAGAGTTGTTTCGTTTTGGAATTTGAGACTTAGTTATAATTTATGATTAATGGATGAAATTTAAATAATAAAATACCTAATTTCATCTAATTAAAATTTCATAATGAATTGTAAATTTATGACAAATTTGTTTAATTCAATATGTGAGGATTTTAGATTTAGGAGCACTAGGGTTCTTGCTCTAGCTAGATGGTTAGTGGGCACGACATTTAGGCGATAACTATGGGAATTATGTGCCTACTTAACAGAAAATTATCTTCATTTTTTTAGTTTCAGTTCATAGTTTAGAATTAGGTTCAATCTAAGGTTTTAGAGTTCAAATAATTGGCCCATATTTTTTCTTTTGTGACATCTGACCTAATTAAGTTGAAAATTTGGAAGAGTCCCAAGTCCAATCCTCTAGTTTATTTTCAACGAATTTTATTTTATATATATATATATATAATTTTCTTATCACTGACCATACAACAATCAAGTCAAACAAGAAGAATCAATTAAGATCTAAATTGGGTTTCAATAATTTTGGAATGTGAACCTGATTTTCATGTGGGAGTGAGTGTTGACACATGTGCACTTGCTTTGATAATAATCATAAATGCTCTATGTAGTTTATTAATTAATTTTATTCAATGAGTTTCATTAATTTAATGAAATGAGGATGGTAGAGAAATTCCAAACCCTGTTGGCCCTCCTCCATTTCAACTCACTATACATCCGTTTTCCTATTCCAACCCTAAACTTTATAATCTTTATCACTAGATCAGTAACATTAACTAAAATTTATTTATAAAAAACATTCTTTTTTATTTTTGTTATGATACATTCTACAATTTCTTTTTGATAATTTGAAAGTAATTAATTAAATAAACAAAGCAATCTAATTAATTTATTTTTTTTGGTACAATAATTAATTTAGTTGGTATGCAGAAAGATTCTAAACAAGCAGTTATAAAAGTGAGCAATAGTAGGAAATGTATAGCTAGGCCATTTTGACAAAGTGAGGAAAAGGCAGTGGGTAATACAAAAAGGAAAATAATTAATGAAGCAAAGGAAAAGAGGAAATATATATATATATATATATATATAACCCCAAATGTTAGGATAAGCAAAGCAACCCCACAATGGCAGCTTTTGCGAGTTTTTACCAGAGAGATGCAAAATGGAGGATTTCAATTCTATTATTCTTTATTGCAGAGGCATAAATTTTTAGTACGGATGTGATTAATTCAAACATTTATATATGTAATAAAATCAACCGCAAAAATAGAATAGAAATAAATAAATAAAAAAAAATCAAATAACATAGAAATTTATGTGATTGTGCCATTAATGTACTCTGTATCGGGACAAAAAGGAAGTAATATTATTAATTTCGGCTATCAAGTACAAGATCCATATAAAACCTTAATACAGAATCGGACCCTTCCGTCTCCACTACAGATCCGCACACAAAAATTCCTGTCGGTCAAACTCCAAAAATATTTTGTATCGGAGTCATAATTCGAGTTACCACAAAATTGAAAGTCACTTAACAATATATACATACATTAGAGAGAGAGATAGAGAGAGTGATAGATTTAATTGAAAAATACTTCATATAATAACTAGAATAAAATATTTATATTCTATCTATTTATCTAAATATTTTATTTAATTTATATTAACAGTCAAATATTTTATGCTAATTAGAATAAATTGACATAAAATATATTGGGACAAATATTATTTATCGATTTAATTATGGTGTGGGCCTGCCATATGCAGAGGTACACTTATATATATATATATATATATATATATATATATAAATTTTGATGAATATGATTAGAAGATGTAGGCTATTCTTGGCTTATGGACTTGGATGACTTCCGTAATTACTATGATTTCATCCTTATGCCAATATTTCCTAATAAAATGGAAAAAAAATCTTGCTCCTATTTTTTTTAGTGGTGTTTATTTTTCAAGATTGGATGTTACTATAGGATAACCTCTCAGATCTAAATCCGTTGGAAACAAAATATTCAACACCCATATAAAAAAAAATTAAAGGGATTCGTTCATCAATCTATACAAAATTTAAGAAATTAAATAGAAAATAAATACCGAAGCGCATACTTATTAAGTATTAGTTGCACAGTTAGATTTCCTAAATTAGAAAATCTAATTCAGGATTACAAAAATAGATTTATATTATCTTGTAGAAAGATAAATCTTAAAAATATGTAAATTTATATATTATAATATATATTTTAAGAAGTTAAGAGAACAGAATTGTTCATCATCAAGTAAATGTTGTTCCACACATCTAAGTTTTGAATTGAATTGAGATTGATATCAGTAATTGACTTGAAGAATATATATATGAACCGATAACTTCTAGCTCTTGTAGCTGTTTGTTCTTACACAGCTAAAACAACAAGATCTGATCGAAGTGAGACTTTGGTGAACCTTCTTTGATATTTAAGTCAATAAGAGGAAAACGGAGAAAAAGTATAGATAGAGAGACGAAGAGTTAACTTGTGCTTCAGATATGTTGTTTGGAGTTTTTATAATCTTCTTCTTCGTCATATGTCTAATCATTTTCTGTCACAATATGGCTCAAGCCGACTTTGTCTAGGTCATAATTTTGACTAGCTGTTTACATCAGTCATCATGCACCGTGCTCGAGCTGCATGCGCATTTAATGCTCATTGCCTATCATTTCAGCACTCTGCTCTATGTATTGTAGCTGTACAATATTTTTATCTTTTATAAGAATTTCAGATCTTGTATTATGAGGATCAACGATATTACTGCATAGGGTCATATGATTATAAGATTGCTGAGATCATGAGAACTTTTTCTGACCGCGTACTGTCCTCTTTCTAGGATCATTGGATCATAGAGCTGTGGATCATAATCATAGGATGAAATCATAATAATTATAAGCTTATAAGACCAGCTTCTCCATGAAAGCCAGCAATATCAGTTCATGGGGTCATAAGATCATACGATTGCTAGGATCATGAGAACCTTTTTTAACTACATAATATCTTCCTTCTAGGATCAATGGATCATAGGATTGTAGTTACACTTTCTCTCTAACTATATAGAGAGAAAGTGTAGCTAAAAAGATAAAGAGTTAACATGTGCCTCAGATATATTGCTTGAGTTTTATAATCTTCTTCTCCGTCATATATCTAATTATTTTCTAGCACAATATAGCTCAAGCCGGCTTTGTCTAAGTCATGATTTTGGCTAGTTGTTTACGTTAGTCATTATGTATTGTGCTTGAGCTGCATGCGCATTTAATGCTCACTGTCTATTATTTTGGTGCTCTACTCTATGTATTGTAGTTGTATAGTACTTTTGTCCTTTATAAGGATTTTAGATCTCATGTTATGAGGATTAGCTATATAGCTGCATAGGGTCATACGATTATAAGATTGCTGAGATTATGAGAACCTTTTCTAACCGAGTGTTATCCTCTTTTCTGGATCATTGGATCATAGAGTTGTAGATCATAATCATAGGATGAAATCATAATAATCATAAGCTTATAAAACCAGGTTCTCTATGAAAGTCAGCAATATCACTTTATGGGATCATAAGATTATCATAAGAACATTTTCTAACTACATAATGTCTTCTTTCTGGGATCAATGGACTATAGGATCGTAGGACAGAGAATCATAATCTAAAATTATCTTTTGTCATCATGAACAAATGGCAAGGTGGACTTTGGACTCTGGATGGTATAGGATTTATTCGAAGAAAATATATATGCATAACTAAAGAATTAAGAAATCTTCACACAAAGAAAAAATTAAGAAACGATAAATTGGAAAACACTTTAATTCTGATAAAAGTGAATAATTTTTTGTTTTATTTAAAAAGAAAAGAAAAGACAGTTTGAAAAGAACATGCTTTGAATAATTGCTATCATTGCCCAACATGCATCAAAGTGAAGCTTTGTGGCCTGATAACAGCCTTGCATATATGGTGGATTCATATTGAATGAAACTTAGACACCTTCTATAATATAAGTTAATTCTTTGTGAATAGAGACAACATCATGATTATGTTTGAAAAATTGTGATTATGAGCTATTTTGAAAGAATAATTTAGGTGGATTTTATAATTCAGTTTTGGGAGAAAGACCTGAATATGTGTTCCTTGACATGAGAATTATGAATTAATGTATTCATATGCTCAAAATGGAGAATGTGTGAATAGAAATTGAAACTCAAAATAAGCTCTTCCCTAACTAGATATAAAAAGGAAAAGTGAAAATAAGAGTTGTTTGTTCCATATCAGTAAAATGTGAAGTTGGACTTATATTTATATATTAAGATGTATTCTTACATGGGTAAGAAAGTAGCATGAAAGGCTTTCTCTCGAGCGCTCAGGTGTAGGAGGTGCAAATCCATGGTCCGGGATAGACCAATGCGTGGGTGTGCAATCTACGTACATGAATATCGGCTCAAAATCTCATGGTTCAGACCAAGCCCAATTTTTACATTTTTTTTATTTTTGAAAATTGAAGCAGCACTCCCGTATTGATCCATACAGCCAATGGTCTAGCACGTCCGTGTGAATCTACACAGTTGTGTGGATTCTACATTCCTGTGTGGATTTTACATTCCAGTGTGGATCTACATGGCCAAACCTCTAATACGCCGTGTCGTATTGCAGTCGTGTGAATTGTGTTCCAAATTAACCTTTTGACCTTCTTGTCTTTTTGAATTTCATTTTCTGATATTTCAAATATTAATTTCACCATTATTTGAAAGTTACAAATGCATTATTGACAGCTGTGATTTATCACAATAAATCTTATATCTCCTCAATCTAGTATAAATAAGAGTTTTTAGTTTGTGTTAAAAAAAGTTTTTGAGAATTTAGTTTAGTTTTTGTGAGCAAAATTTTTTTTTTCCCTTTTCTTCTTCTTTTTCTCAAATGATAGAAAGTGTGACAAATATTCAGTTCGCTGTAAGTAAGTGTTATGTGTTCAAGAACTGGTTGAAATCTGTTGTATCCTGAGAGACGAACACCATTATCCTAAACACTGATAGTATGAAATGAATTTATCTTAAAGACATTGTATAAAACACAAGTCTCAAATTTATTCTTCATTTTTTTTGTCTTTCTATTTGAATATTAAATTAATAATTTTTTTCTTATTGTTTTCCTAACATATTAAACTTTATCGAATATGTTTTCACTTCTTAATTTCATTCGTGGGTTGCACTTCCTATTAATGTTTTTATTTATAGAGTTAGAAAATAATAGTCATGCTTAATTATTATTATTATAATATATAATTATTAAAAAAATAGAAGGATTCAAATCTGAAAATCTTCAATATATATATATATATAAAGTTCATCCAACATTGTTATTATATCAAAAAAATTTTAATAAAATAAGTATTTTAAAAAAATAAAATATAATAAATTACTCGCAATTAGAAAATACATAAAAATATTCTAAAAAATATATATGAATGGTCACAAAATTTTTCTAATTTAATTAGATATTTTAAATTTAAATTTTAATTATGTAATTATTTTAATATTTTTAACAAAATATTTTCGCTGTCTTTCATATTCTAACTGACATACTCTAATTTAACTAAATTAATTATGATATCAGATTAAATTAAAAAACACGAAAGAATAAAATAAAATTGATTATAAGTTGATTTAGTCATCAAACTATACTATAGTTTACGAAGGAAAAGGGAAGAAAAAATTGTCACCTCAGTCCAAATACGTACGATAACTCGAACTCAGAGCTCAAAAAATTCTCGTGATCAAATTTGTTCGTGGAATTCAACTCGTGAAGCTCTTTATACCCAAAATTCCGCGTTTGAGCCACCGCCGCCGCATAGGCGACAAAAGAGCTGTAATCTTGTGTTACATAGACACGTAGAATCGATCCATTTGCAATAGCCACGTCATGAGTCGGTCCACCGACAGAGATAAGCAGCAGCTGCGGTCCCCACCTTAACGAGAAATTATTAAAAAAAAAACGATTTAACAATTTTTCATGGATTTGTACGCAAAAATTGACTACCGTCGCATGTGACGATTCCTTTATCTCCACGTTGGACATTAATAAATTTATTTAAAAAAACATATATAGTATGAAATTAATTTTATTTCATCGGTATAATTTTGAAGTGCGATAAAATATCACTGTAACAGTCCATTTATTAAATTGTTTAACTAAATCATATAATTAATTACATTTTTTTCTAAAATTAAATATGACTTAGTAATTATTACTAAATTTATGAAATCAGTCTTAATTAATACTCCTTTCTCTATATTTTTACTAATTCTTTTATAATAAAATTACTAATTTCTATATTTTTAAAATTATAAATCCTAAAATACCCCTCATATTCTCCCTCATCTCAGAAGCTCTTATCTTCGACAATATGGACAAAATATGTCAAACGTCTAGCTTCAGTGAATATGCATTTATATTTCTTTCATTTATTTTTTGAACCGAATTGCACAATGAAGAAAAAACCAGCCTATTCATCTCATTTAATATTTATCAAATAGAAAAAGAAAAACAAGTCAGAAAATTAAAAATAAAATTACAAAAACAAAACTTACTCTAAAAATGGTGATGGAAACTCAAATTTAAAATAAGCAGAAAACATTAAAAATATGTATTTAGAATGATAAATAAGAAAATAGGAATTTAATAGTTTTTATATATAGAACGAATGATATTTAAGTAATTTAATTGTTCCACTCATTTATCTCATTATTTAAATCTTCATACTAAATATTAGATTATAAATTCGGATTAATTAATATTATAATTAAAATATTGCTACCATTGGCTTGACTAATCCTAATACTAATATTACTCCAATGGCTTAACGAATACATGTATCAAACCGACGGTAAGAGTTTTAAGGTAATTATATTTTAAAGACTCCGATTTAAGATTGCTTTTATACAATCTTATATTTTAATTTAAATCTTTAACAGCATCATTTTCTAACTAAATTTTTTATGACATCATTGCCTCTTTGCATCTCCCCGTCAAATAGCAAATACTGCTTGCTTATATCCACTTGTTTTTTGTTTAATTAGTATTTAAAAGTATAGCATAACAATTAAAAAAATATTTAATATATAGATGTCAAGGTAAATCGATGTAAGTGATTTTAATGAAATAAAATTGTAATTAAATATATTTTCTTAAAATAAAAAATTCTCTAATTTTACTATAATAAAAAGTAACTTCAATAATAATAAATTAAATTAACCCATCATTTCCTCAACACACTCATTACCAAAAGACACCACATTTATTTGACAACGCCTTTTTTTCTTTAGCTACTATTTCTTTTACCAGTTTCTTGCAATTTATTTTGATAATTAAGAGGAATAGAAAACTACCTAATATGTGATTTTGTAACTTAAAAATATTTCCGCCAAATCTGTCATCTCAATTAACGGACTGCTGATGTGGTACATTCACATAAACAATAAAAAAATATAATTTAATGACATAATATATATTTAACAACTGATTTTCATTTTGTAAAAGGCCTAAATGATCTTCTTTTACATCTGTTACACGATTGATTCCCTAAAATATACCCTAATGAAATACCCCTAAACTCAAAGGAAGAACAAATTCTCTCATCCTCTTCGAGCCAATTTGTTAACCTATCCTTAATCTATTTAAACTGATTCATAATATTTTCGACCCAGTCCATCAATCTACACCCCATTCGTATATTGAAGTTAGATTGGAGTTACGAGTACCTGAGGGCCCTGCTGATATTAGACAGATGAAGAAATCGTTTTTAAAATAGCAAAAAAAAAAAAAAAAGTATTTATATAGCAAAAGAAAGTGAAAAAAAAAGTGATTTATCACATTGTGCTTCACTTCAATACCATTATATGCTTCAACTTTGCTACCATATTGTGGTTCAGATTCATTGGCTCTATCCATGGAAGAAATGAAGATAGAAAGAGCAAGAAAGGAATAAAGAGTTTCGAAGAGCACGAAAGGAAGAGAGAAGATGGACGTTCAAATATAGGGTTTGGAATGACCTATTAAATTGGATTTCTATTTTAAATTGGGTTTGAAATAATTATTAAAAAAATAAAAAGAGAAATATTAATGAAAGTGTGACTGTGATTTAATCTAATGGCACGTTATTTTCTAAATTTTTTTTATTACTTACATGACGGACCACATCAATAGTCTGTTAAGTGAAATGACATAATTAGATAAAAGTAATTTTAAGTTACAAAATCAAAGATAATATAGTTTTCTATTATAAATTAAAATTTGGGTACCATGAAATTACACACCCTAAAGTTAGAGTAATTTATCCTATAATTAAGTAAAATATCTCTTACAATTCAAAATTTATTCCATGGAATTGATGGTAACCAATTCAAAATTTATCAATATTGATATTATCTAATTATTGGAAAAAAGGCATTCCCTAATTATTGAAAATCATTAGTGGGATTCACGTGTGGTATAATTTGTTAGAAGATTTTAAGAATCTCTCAAATAACTCAAATTCTAATGTATCCCCGTTTCTCTCGATATGTATTTCATAAAAAATGAAAATTATCCGTTAGTAGTTCCAACTACGACTTAAAAGTTATAGGTTGGTTTCCTATTGTATCTGAAAAAAATGTATTTTTAAAAAAATATATATATATTTTTAGATAGTCAGTTAATTAAATAAAAAAAATTCAAAGTATACTTTTAAGATAGTTCATATCAATCACAAACACCTCCCATAACGGATAAATTGAATACAATGTATAAATTGAAAGTTGAGACAATTAGGAGGCTTAATTTCATTTATAGTCTGCAAATTTTGCTCTTATTGCAGTACAATTACAAAAAAAATTTTTCATCCCAAAAATTATTGAATTTTATTTTTATT
Organism: Balakata baccata; assembly: GCA_949630135.1. NCBI lineage: Eukaryota > Viridiplantae > Streptophyta > Magnoliopsida > Malpighiales > Euphorbiaceae > Balakata > Balakata baccata. The sequence continues at coordinate 61,763 of CATIWF010043789.1, forward strand.
TCACTAAAATTACTCTTAGTCAAATTTTCAATATGAGTAACTAGAAAGTTGATATGTTAGCTGTCAACTAATGTATTACTAGAAATTTAATGCAGCAGTTGATGTATCATTGAAAATCTGATATGACAGTTGACATATCATTAAAAATTGGTCATAAGTGACTTTACTAAAATAAAAATATAAAATGTGGAAATAGACTAAAGGCTCGTTTGATATTGCATTTGAAAAAAATATTTTTAAAATATTTTTTTATATTTTAAACTTGTTTGAGTTTTGAATATTACTATTCGGTAAAAATAAATAAATGTATATTTTTTAGAGAAACAAATTTAAAAAAAATAATATATAAAAAATTTTAAAAATTTCTAACAATTTTTTTATTTATTTTTTTATATATATTTAGAGAGTTTTATATTTTTCAATAGCATTTTTATTTAAAATAAAATATAAAAAATGATAAGTAATGTAAATAAAGAAAAATAACTGTAGAAGAACAGCTGTATTCAAATAATCACAAATTGCAGCAGGCGACGGAAGAATAATATAGCATGGAGAGAGTAATGCTACTGTTAGTGGGGAACTGGGCATTAACGCGGCTTGCCAATTTAACTACACATTTCTTTTACAGATTGCTATATCGTATATTCTATACCCACCTCATTTCTCTCATTAAATAGTGTATATAAAGGATATATTTCTGCTTTCACGAGTCCTCTGTCCTGATTGGATCCATACAAAATCTCCCAGTCCTAAGTTCTTGTATCAGTGAGAGAGAGAGAGGAAGGGATAGGTTATTTGGGAATTTCTGAAGTTTGAGGAAGATATCCTGTGAGATTAAGCAAAGCCATTCGTGAATTCTTGGTTGATTTTTAATATTCTTTGGCTCTGTTTCTGTTTTCATCACTCTATTGTTTCTGTTGCTGTTCCTATATCAGGTAGTGATTATTTTAAGCTTTATTTTATGGTATGCTAATTTTATCTTTTCCCAGATTTGGATAGATTGTGAATGGTTTTGTTTCTATCTTTGCTCTTTGCTATTTGATTGATCTATATGGGTTTTCTTATTTCTTTTGGATTTTTTGCTTCCAATTGCTGAAAATGAACTGGGTTTCACTGTAAATTTGAGCTGTCCCTTGTGCTTCTTCTTGGTTAAGGATTTCATTGAAACTGATTCTAATTATTTCAAAGATAAAGCATCTTCTGTTTTGCTTGCTATTTGGTCTCTTTGAATCTTAATTTCATTTTCCTTTTCCATATCTGGGCTTAGCTTCAGAATTGCCAATGAAGTTCATTCTTTCGCAGCTCTATTTTTTCTGGGTTATGGATCTAGCATCGTTAGTTGGGAATTGATCTTTAATTGAGATACTATTTCCTTCTTTTTCTTCTCTCTCTCTCTTTTTTTCCCTGATTCAGCTCATTTAAGAGTATAACAATCACTGATTTTGGCTCAATTGAATGTTTAGCTTTACCTACTAGCGATTTTGATTAATTTAAGGAAACAACATTTCCGGGTTTAATTGTTTCTACCCCTTCTTTAGCTCATTGAAGGAATCTTAATCTATGTTTGTCGTTCTGTGCGTGGACAATGCTTTACTGAATAACTTAATGGTTTTAGATGGTCATATATAAATTTTCTGTTTTCATTGCTGGTATTTCCAGGTTAGAAAATGTCTAGGCCTCTGCATCGAGGCATATCACGGATCTCAGGGAACAGCAATAATTTATGGGACTCTCAAATGAAACATAAATTAGAAAAGGAAGATTTGGATAGGAATCGTTCTTCAGATCAAAGTTTGTTTCCCCTGAGGTTTCCTTTTCGGGTACTTCTTCCTGATAATAATTCTCCTTCTAAATACGGGAGTAGTGAAAATGGTTTTTCATCTGATCCATTCAGCATTGGCACCCCAAGAAACAGGCACAAATTCACGTTGCTACTCTTGAAGTTTAGCTTATTTGTGATTCTAGTTCTTGCTCTTGCGGGGTCTTTCTGGTGGACTATCTCAATATCAACACACTCAAGAGTTCAAATACTTCATAATTATAGGCGTCTTCAGGAGCAACTTGTTTCAGACCTATGGGATATTGGCAAATTATCTTTAGGTTCATCGAGGTTGAAGGACGTTGAGTTCTGTTCTCAGGACTCTGAAAATTTTGTTCCTTGTTTCAATGTTTCAGAGAATCTTGCTTTGGGTTATTCTGATGGTAATGAGAATGACCGTTATTGTGGGCAAGGCTCAAGGCAAAGTTGCTTAGTGCTTCCACCAGTAAATTACAGGATTCCTCTCCGGTGGCCTACTGGAAAGGATGTCATCTGGGTTTCAAATGTTAAAATTACTGCACAGGAGGTACTTTCTTCTGGTAGTCTGACCAAGAGGTGAGCAGAAATTCTTCCCCAAATAAACTTCACTTTACTGAGCTTTTGTTTACCTATGTTTCTTAGTTTCTTCTTGCATTTTGGTTCCCAGGATGATGATGTTGGACGAGGAGCAGATTTCCTTTCGTTCAGCCAATACATTTGATAGTGTTGAAGATTACTCGCATCAAATTGCAGAAATGATTGGTCTCAGAAATGAATCTAGCTTCATACAAGCTGGGGTGAGTAAATTCTCTCTCTCTCTCTCTCTCTCATGTAAGCAAGCTTGCAAGAATGCATTAGCTTAACTATTTCATTTTCTATCCTACTGCTTTCTTAATTTAATGGGTAGCAGTGCTATAATCTGGCCTTGCACATAGTAGTTCCAACAAATAATAATGAAAAGCAGAAAAGGTTTGAGTAAACAGTTAGAGAAGCAAACTTTCATACTTTTTGCTTTTTCTCTGAAAAATGTAATTCAGGCAACATGACATACAGATTTGTTACAAGTTTCCTAATTCTAATAAAAATGGAAATTCTGCAGCTGTAATTGGATGAGGGCATGGAGCTGTAAAGTGATTTCAGTTTTATTTAATTCTGCATTTGCTTATTAATCTAGGATGGCAGATAAGTTACAAGGACTTTATGATTACATGGATGCAAAAACTAGATTATTATGCTGTGTTAATTTCACATGTGGTTGTCTCTTTGCACGCATGTGTCCCTGTGTGCACCACTGCAGTGCTTAATTGCACTAGAAATCTGTGTTCACGACAGTAGTCATCCTATCTGCGAAGTAGGTTTAGCAGTAACTTGTACTTATTTGCTACTGTTTGCAGGTAAGGACCATTTTGGACATAGGATGTGGTTATGGTAGCTTTGGAGCACATCTCTTTCCAAAGCAGCTTTTAACTATGTGCATTGCAAACTATGAGGCTTCGGGCAGTCAAGTTCAACTTACTCTTGAAAGAGGTCTTCCTGCGATGATCAGTTCTTTTACTTCAAAACAGCTGCCGTATCCTTCTCTTTCCTTTGATATGTTACATTGTGCACGATGCGGCATTGATTGGGACCAAAAAGGTACGAGCTCCAGTTTGGTGGCTAAATTTGTCCTTGATATGGGATCATGGAGTCAGTTCTGGATGTGTTACAAAATCCTAATCATGCTATTATTGTGGATTTCTTTAAAACCTTTTTACCTTGTCTTACATGTTGCAACTTGTTGAAATTTTATTCATGTTCTCTTTCCTTTTCAATGATCCAAGCCCATGTTTTGAATTTTGAATCACAAAAAATATGACCTTCAGCCTATTTATTTATGTCTAGAAGTGTTCATAGTTTAGTTAATTGTTGTAAATGACTATTAACACTGGCAATATCCTTTTACAGAATCTTGAAAAATTATTAGCGACATATTCTTGTTTTGAAGTTTACAGCTGAACAAGCAGTCTTTTTGATGTACTGATTTCAGTTTTCTTGATCTTAGCGTGTTTGATCAGTTTTCAGTACTATGTAGCAAGCATGTGCTTTGAAAAATAACTTCTAAAATAATTCAATATTTACATTATGTCGTACAGATGGTATATTCTTGATTGAAGTTGATAGAGTTTTAAAGCCTGGTGGATACTTTGTCTGGACTTCACCTCTTATAAATGCTCGTAACAAAGAGAATCTGAAAAGGTGGAACTTTGTCCAAGATTTTGCAGAAAATATCTGTTGGGAGATGTTAAATAACCAAGATGAAACTGTTGTATGGAAAAAAACCACTAAAAAGAATTGCTACACTTCCAGGTCAGTCAACTGGCTAGACAATTTAATTCAATATATGATAATAATGATCTTTGCTTGGATTTGGGTTAGGGTGAATGCATAAAGTTTATTCCAATTTGTTTTTGCTTATAATAGAAGGATAAACCTGAGACCGATGTGTCTGTTAGGCATTTGATATGTTGCACATGGGTATATAAAGAGTTGCCATAATTCGTGATATCAGATACTTTATGCATGTGCATACTATCTTCAATATGTGAGAACTATTATAATCCTACTCACAGCATAAACTATTTTTTGTTTCTAGGAAACCCGGTTCAGGTCCTTCCATCTGCAGTAGAGGCCAGGATGTTGAATCTCCTTACTATAGGCCGCTCCTAGCATGCATAGCAGGAACACAGAGTAGCCGTTGGATTCCTATAGCAGAGAGGACAACCTGGCCTTTTAGGTCTCATCTAAACAAGAATGAGCTTGCAATATATGGTAATTATTACTTTCTTCCTCATACTTTTGGAACAGAATCTTAACTAAAATAGACTTCAAAATTCAAATATAGAGACCGAGGAAGTTTTCGTATTCATATTCTCTTCTTATGTTAGCTTGTAATTGATGTTAATTTCATACTTTGTCAGGTCTGCATGCAGAAGAATTCACAGAGGACAGTGAAGGCTGGAGAACAGCAACTAGTAATTATTGGTCTCTTCTATCACCATTAATATTCTCAGATCATCCAAAAAGACCTGGTGATGAGGATCCTTCTCCACCTTATAACATGCTCAGAAATGTGCTAGATATGAATGCTCATTTTGGTGGTTTTAACTCTGCACTGTTGGAAGCTGGAAAGTCTGTGTGGGTTATGAATGTGGTGCCTACTAGTGGATCTAACTACCTACCCATGATTCTTGACAGGGGTTTTGTTGGTGTACTGCATGACTGGTAATTCTATTATGCTCACCACCTCTTTCAGTTTGCAGCTTATTGATTCTACTAATATTCTTGTTCCTTGGAGTTAACTTCAATTCAATTTTCATTGGTCCTTAATGTATATGCTATGACAAAGATTCTGAGTATTGATTCCTCACACTAGTTAGAAATAAGAACTGATGAAACTAAAGATTTTCACTATAAAGAAACTAAGGTAGTCAACTCTACTTGATGGTCAGTTAAGTTGCCTGCCCTGTTCCTCTTTCACACCTTTCTTCAATTTGATGATATTCTCAGACCACTTATTGTAATTTGTGGTTAGAGTGTCCTTCACAGGTTCTTATGGAAGCACTGAGTGTGAGCCAAGAAGGTTGTATTTAATTTAAACTAGTGGTAGCAAACCCGTTGTTCATGCTGCAACTTAGTAACAACCATTGTAGTAATTTTCATCCGTGAAGTCAGTTAAACTATTATACTTATGTAATTGGAGAAATTCACAGGAAAACCTTTCAGTAGCAATGCTAACTAAAGGACATGTTATCACTTGGGCTTTTAGAAAAATTCTGTTGGTTTCTGAATTTTGATGAATGTTAGCTTTTGAAATATAGAAAGATTCATGTCCTCACTTGATGAAGATGCAGGATTGGCCTTATCAGTAGATTAGAAAAGATAAAACTAATTATTTAGTGCTTTTAGAATCTGCATGCTAATTTCCATTCTTCTACAGAGATTATCTGCTGGTGATGTTTTGTTCTCTATTGATTTCATTTCTCATGTCAGGTGTGAAGCATTCCCAACATACCCTAGAACTTATGACTTAGTGCATGCGGCGGGACTTTTATCCCTTGAAACTGGTCAGCAGCGTAGGTGCACCATGCCGGACTTATTCACTGAAGTTGACCGATTACTTCGTCCAGAGGTACCGAGATTAAATAGTGTAATTTCTGAGTTTTCCCATCTTAAGAGTTTATTATTCTGGCTTTGTGTGGAGGGGGGAGAATATTACCAACTTGATTTAAACCAAATAGTTGCACACAACATTGATTTTTCAAGATAACAAGCTCTATCTTATGTGCATTGTCGAGTCAAATCATCAATTTGAACTTCTAAATTGTTTGTGTGGATGGTTTTATGTACCTCAATGCAAGTATCAGATTCAAACGATTGTCATTAGCACTTGCATCCTACAGAGTAAAGAAATACTCTGTTACTTTGGAAGTGACAATATTAGTACTAGAGCTTGAAAACTTCGTCAAGGACTTTGCTTGGTATGTTTTTTGGATTCTGCAAAAATGTGGATAATATATAAAGATTCTCTACCAGTTACCATATGGCTGATTTCTGCTTATGCAAAGCTCTTAAGGTTGTGTACTAGAAATTCTGTAGCTTCCATTTTTTTAAGGTCTTTTGATTAAATTCACCTTAACGCCTCATCTATTCATCTTTTATAAGAGTCTCCTGTTATTGTCATATATTTGTGCATACGTACTCTTTTAAGCATTTTGTGTGCATTTTCTTTGCTATTACACTTCATGCCCTACAAAACATTTTAACAGTGTCCTAATGTGTGATCATTCATCTTCCCGTTTTGTAAATTAAGCATCATAATTCCAGGCCTCTGTATTTGAGAGTTTTGAAATAACATATTATGCTAGTGATGCTACAGAACAGAGTGGTCCTATTACTATTACTAAATAAATAGGTCCTTTTTTCGGTATGCTAACATTTTTGGTTGATGCAGGGGTGGGTGATTATAAGTGATACGGCTCCTCTCATCGAATCAGCAAGAGCTCTAGCTACACGACTGAAGTGGGAAGCACGAGTTATAGAAATTGAAAGTAACAGTGATGAGAGGCTCCTTATCTGTCAGAAACCTTTCATCAAGAGACAAGCAAGCTGGTAATGAGTTTCGAAAGGAAACCCCCTGGAAGCTAGACGATACTATTCATATTCATTTTGCAATATTGGTTAATGATCATAAAGCTCCATCACAGAATGGAGGCGTCAAAAATTTTGAACAGAAAAGAAATCAGAAAACAGAGAGAAAGCAAAACGAACTTTAGTGGATCCAACCACAACTCCAGTGAAGCCGTAAGGCTTACACAAGGCCATGTAATTACTCAGTTGAGGTGCCGAGCAAACGACAAAGTATAGAAATCAGATTTGATTATCCATTTTGCATGAAATGTCAGATTTTACAGCTATACAACCACAATGATTTTTAGATTGTGAAGATGATTACAGAATAAGAAGTCTCATTTGATGTAGTATATAGAAATGCTTGGCAGTTCATTTATGTGAAGGAATATTTATTATTGTTGTTATTTTTTGCACTTGATCTCCTGTATTTGATGAGCCCTTTTGTGGGTTTTGAAGGTAGGTGAGAAGTTATTAGATATGGCCTACAATCTGATGTGAAGAATCTGTAAAAACAGAGGCCTTTGCATTATTGGATGTATTAAAAGTATCAAGAGAACCATCTGAATTCTAGCTGGGGTACTTGGTATGATGATTTTAAATACGGTGAAAAACCCTTTTCGATCCTGAAATGGAAATGGTCCAGCTAATTTGTATTATCAACTATGTATTGGGCAGTTGATAAAGTGCCCCTCAATTTACTCCATCTTCACTCTCTTGAACCAAAAAAATTATTACAGAGAAATTTTTATGTACATTTAGTCTATTATTTCTTCTATAAATTAATCCAATTATCTATTGATATGTGTTTAATTGATTATTCTTATTAGTTAGTCTAGGGCTGCACAAAAATTAACTATACCGACTAAACCGAATTGATTCAATTCAATACAAACCGAAAATAATGGTTATTTGAAGGATTATAATTTTGAAATTTTTATAAACCAATTGTTTTGTTTGATTTTGAATTAAAAAAATATAAATCCATTAAAATTCAACTGAACCAAACCAATAATATATATATATATATTTTAAATTCTTTATAGAGAAATAAATTAATTTTTAACCTTAGTACATTTTTATCGCGTAATCTCTTTTTTAAATAGTAGTTTATTAAAAAATTTTATTTGCATCATTTATTTTTCATATCAATAAAGTGAGTATTAATTAATTCTATTTATTTTTTTATATGCCTTTTTATTTACATTTATTAATTCTTTTATACGTTTTAATTACATGAATTTTTCTACTTTGTGAACGAAATAACAAAAAGAGAAATAATTTTGAAAAACCAATTTATCAATTGTAATTTATTCACTTAATATTATATTTTAAGCTAATGTTTTAAATGTTTATGATATTTTAATTTGTTTTATTTTATCTATTCATTTATTTGTCAAACTGATAAAACCAAACCAAATTCAAATGATATTTGTAACATTCCTCGATATAATTAGGATTCCCTCTAATTATACCAAGGATGTTACCATGCATGAGTTACCAAAAACATGATAAAATTAAAATATGTTAATGCACCATGACCATGATGACTTGAAAAAAATAAAATTTCCCTGCATACTCAATTAAAAAATTTCTTAACTTTAATATAAATATAATATACTGGCTTTCACTAGCTAAATCTTTACAAAAAAAAAAAAAACTTTTCAAAATATATGAAGAGGTACAAATTTATACGTCTTTCATGCTCAAGATATGTACAGGTATAACTACTCACAACCCTTTAAATGCAAACCAAAATCAAAAGAAAAGTATGAACATATCATCATCCTTATGATTGTCCTTTAACTCTTTGGCGACTTTGTTTTTGTGTCAACTCTTCAACCTAACTACAACCTGCGTGAGAAATAAAATATCTATACGCTAAACAATCTTGTTTAGTGGTACATATAAATATATAATATACATGTATACATATATATAGACATACCACACAAGCATACATCACATATCATGCCTATATCGCAATAGAATAACTAAGCATGCATATAACATCATAACAATATAAACACATCGCATTCCACACATCATTCAACATACTAAGCTCCATCGAACTTTCCTAGTTGAAAGTGTTCATGTCAAGCTTAAGAGCCCTCAACTAGTGACATAAAGACTAAGAGCGCTCATGTTAAGTTTAAGAACCCTTAGTCTTACACCTTATTAGGTACAAGGGCGCTCACAACAAGCTTAAGACCCTTTGATCTCCTACCATGTATAACTTTAACCTTTTCCCGAGCTTAAAACCCTATCCAAAATATATTACCCATAACGCATTCTAAAAATACATCATTTCCACATCATTTAAAAACACCTTGTATAGGTAGTCACGACTTGAGTCATTGCTTACCTGTTCGTGAGCCTAGTGGTAAACTCTTTTGTATCTCCATAACATTTGAGTCACGGGCGTGACTCCATTTTGCTTAGTTCTACCCAAGTTCAAACAACCAAAACCATGCATAACACATACAAATTTCTAAGGCTAACCAATGGTAGCCTCTCCTAGTAACATTTTTAACATTCAAAAGTTATAAACATGTCAGTATTTGATAACTAACAAGTCAATGCCAACAAAAGTGACTCAAGCAATACATGCCATAAACCAAAACTACAATCACCATACTTATTACCTTTAATGCCAAATACTAATCATACCCTTAATTCCCTTATTAGCCTTTTTATGTTCTATCTTTCTGCTTTTATATATCATGAATATTATCTCTACCTTCTATCTCATTTATTACCATAACATTTATAGCACATATACAAGTATAGCACAAATAATCATAGCATTCACGTAGCATACCCCATGAAGACTATATCGAATATATGTACAAACCTTTAAAAAAACGGTCCTTGATCCACCACGTACTAGATCAAGCTCTGTCCTTTCCTTGAAGTCGAGGTCTTCCTTCCACACTGGTACCTAATATGTCAAAACATCATTCTTAGCTACAAAATATTCATGAAACTCACATAACTCATCATCTTAGCTTTTATTTCCACTATAAAGAAAGTCTTTCCTCAAAAGAACCCAAAATCCTTCTTTCTCTTATCCACACATAAAAGGGTTGCCCCTTATATCAGGTAATCTCAATAAAACTTCCAAAATTGATACAAAGAGATGAAGAAATCATGTTTTCTCACCTCTTGAAGACCAAAACTAAAGATGATTGAAGGAAAACTTCGTGTTTTCCCCTTTTAGCTCAAAGCTATTGTCATCTCAATTTCTCTTTGCTTGCCTCTCATCTCAAATCTCTTGTATAACTCTCATCTCAAGGTAAATCTTGCATTTTTAAGCTTAGAAAACTCATGGAAAGGGGTAGAAAATCAATTCTTAGGGTTTGGAGACGTGAGCTAGGGTTAGAGGGTTATTAATCGTGTTTTAAAATGAAAGAAAACTAGAGAAATCTATTTATAGCAGGCCTGTCACATCGTGACTCATGTAGTCATGCTTGTAACACTCAAAAGCCACCCAGAACACTTATCCTTGATAGTTATAGTTGTAACTCTTGCTGTCATACCCCTGACTGCCTTACAGCTTATACACTTTGTGCCTTTTTACCCCCAAACTCCAAACTTAAGCCCAAAACTCTTGCATAAACCCTCAAATACATTTCATATCTCTTTCATATATTCTTATATGCCTTAATATGCTACTTATACTCACTTAAGGCGTGACAACATTAATTTGGATATTTTTAATAATAATTGGTTTGGTTAAAAGTTGAGTAATTTAAAAATCGACTTTATTGGTTTGGTTATAGATTGTTAGTCTAAACTAAACTAACCAAAGCAAACCATAAACACTTTAGGTTAGTTTATGGATGACATGATAGACTTAATTTACCTAAAAATTTCTCCTAAAACCAAGCAAACTCAAATAATTTCACTTTTCAATATATATTTGACATATCTCTTTATTTATAAAAGGATAAATTACAAAAAAAAATCATGAATTTTGTACTTTATCACAGATTCATAGTTATGGCTAATTCTTTAAAAATTTAAGTTTAATTATATATACTTTAGATTTTGTAATAAATTTTGTTTTAGATGGATTGTACCTCATTCTGAGTCTACGTAGCGATGATATGGAAAAATATTAAAAATATAAAAATAATGACGAGAAAAACACAGTGGAGCTAATGTGAAAAAAATTGTTACATGAGTATATAAACAAAAACGACATTGTTTTACATATCAAATTACTTCTTTTACCTAAACTAAAACAATACTGTTTGATTTAGAGAAAAACAAATCATGTTATAATGAGATCTATTTTGAGAAAGTGACGGTTTTGAGAAAGAGATTTATGAATCTATTTTAACAAACATAGTTTTCAAAACGGTACTGTTTTGGTTTTTATACACATGATAATTTTTTCCACATCAATTACACTGTTTTCTACGTCATTATTTTATATTTTTAATATTTTTTCATATTATTACCATATAGACTTGGAATGAGATTAAGTCTATCCGAGACAAAATTTGTTATCAAACTTAAAGTATATATAATTAAATAAGCAAATTATAAAAAAAATATCATGAACTTTGCATTTTATTACAGTTATATCTAATTTTTTAAAAATTCGAGTTTAATTATATGTACTTTAGGTTTTGTAACAAATCTTGCCGCGAGAGGACTAGATCTCACTTCAAGCCATTTTGCACAGTCCAAAATCCAATTTAAAATGAATTATTTGAAGATTTTGCGAATTTATTCTCAATACTAAATAGCTTTAATTTAAGATTACCATAAAAATGCATCCAAAATCGACTGTTTCAAGCAGAAAGAATTTTAAATTGGATTTTGTACTGTGCAAAACATCGTTATTTTTATGTATTTGCTAATTTTTTCCAAATAAAATCCACTGTGTATGCCATGTTATTTTTTTAATATTTTTTATATTTTTTCAGGTCATTGTCACGCAGACTCAGAGTGAGATTTAGTTTATACAAAACAAAATTTGTTATAAAACTTAAAGTACATATAATTAAATTCAAAATTTTAAAGAATTGGATATAATTGTAATAAAGTGCAAAATTTATGATTTTTTTTATAATTTACCTTAATTAAATTCAAATTTTTAAAAAATTAGTCATAATGTAATAAAATGCAAAATTCAAAAAAAAATTTATAATTTAGCCTTTATAAAATGTCAATACTTATTATAATATAAGCTAGGATTAAAAAACAAAGGGGGGTAATATTTTATAAATAAAATAGATACCCCTGTGTACTAGTTCATTAGTACAGCCGGCCGTTAACAATTCCGACAATATAAACGCTATTTGGAAACTTTTCCATGGAATGGAAGGAGGAAAAATAAAAAGGTAAAATAATTTGTTTTTTTTTTCATTCCTCATATTTGAATTGGAGTAAAACAGGCAGAACTATGGCTTGGCGCCTCGTCCTCTTCCATAATACCACCAAATCCAAAACCCTAATCTCACCCTTTTCTCAAAACCCAAACCCTAATATCCCATTCACCTCCCCATTTTCCACCTCTTTCCTTGTCACCAAAACTCCCAAAAAATTCAAGAGAAAACGCAAAAAACCCGAATCCCCCCGCACCACACTCGTCCAGCATTCTTCAACCCGAAATCCCCATCTTGAAGCCCTCGTCGAGCGCGATTCTTACTTCAGATTCCTTACCAAATCCAAGCAATTTCTCTCCCAACAACCCGAGCACGTTCTCCGCCTCGATGACGCCGGTAAGCTCTATCGGGAGCTTGGCTTCCCTCGCGGCCGGAAAATTACTCGCTTCCTCCAGCGCCATCCGCTCCTTTTCCAAACTTATCGGCACACGGACAATAAAATGTGGCTCGGGTTCACGGATTTCATGGAGGAGTTGCTCGGGGGAGAAAAATCAATAATGGATTCCATGGAGAGCGATCGGGTCAATAAGGTGAGGAAATTGTTGATGATGTCGAAGGACAAGCGGATTCCTTTGAGTAAGATTCATCACTGTCGATTATTGTTTGGAATTCCTGATGATTTTAGAGATAGAGCAGTTAAGTATCCTGATTATTTTAGAATTGTGATTGAAAATGATGGGAAGAGAGTTTTGGAATTGGTGAATTGGGACCCGAATTTGGCTGTTAGTGAATTGGAGAAAGATTTCATCCTCAATGAGGATAAGGTTAAAAAGGCTTTCAAGTTTCCGATGAAGCACGCTAAGGACTTGGATTTGGACGAGGATGATAAAAGGAAGTTGAATCTTTTGAATACATTACCTTTGGTTTCGCCATATGGTGATGGGGAGAGGTTGGAGCTTTGGACTCTGGAGGCTGAGAAGTACAGGGTTGGGGTTTTGCACGAGTTCTTGAGCTTGACTTTGGAGAAAAGGGCATCAATACATCATATTGTGGAGTTCAAGGAAGAATTTTGCTTGACTAAGCACACATATGATATTCTTAAGAAGCAGCCAAGGACGTTTTATCTTGCAGGGACTGAGATGAATTGGGTTGTGTTTCTTAAAGATGCTTATGATGAAAGTGGGAATTTGATTAGTAAGGACCCTCAGGTGGTTTTCAATGAGAAGCTGCGTGAGTATGCTGAGATGAAGGAAGGAGAATTGGATGCTAGCATAAGAGTGAATTGATGAAGAGTGCGAGGTTTTCCTGGTGATGTTTCACTTATTGAGGGCAAACCTTTGAGGTTATGGTTGAACTTAAAAAGTCTCTGTCTAGTATTCTAGTAACTAGTAAGGGCTTCAATTATTTTTATGGAACTAATTTAGAGTTTAGACAGTAGAAAACCTCATAGATTAATTTACTGAGATGAACATTCTCAAATATGCCCAAAATCATGGAAGCAAGTAAAGAACTTGTAGTTCCGCATAATGTGTGAAGCAGTCATATTCACTATTAGACAAGCAGGGCGGCTATCTATACAAGTTCATTCAAAAATTTTACATATTCATGCGCTTTCACATTCACATACACGGAGATTCAATTTCAAGTTGTAACAAAGAATAACCTATCATGGACAACTAGACCCTAGATAAGCAATAGCAGCCTTCCAACTAATATTTGGTTAATAATTCAGAAGACAAAATTCTATTTCTAGCCTTTCATCATCACATGTCTTAACATGTCATATTCCCTGTGGGTTTCAAAAGCTAATGAAGTGAGATAAGTGTCATCCAGCATAATCTTCTCCTTTGGATAAGATATATGTGCCATCAATGCAGCAGGCAACGAGCTGTAGACATTGGGACCCCATTGCCATTTAAGTTTGCCTCTGAAGATGCAATAAGGTCCTTCTGGTATGTTCTCTTGAACTTCTCAGTTAGGTGTGTTCTTGCTGTTTTATGCCTGCGCCCTCAGGCATTCTCAACTTGTACTATATCTATATTTTGACTCCATCATAATCTAGTTGTAGGGTAAGTTATTTGTAATGGACTGCATTTGAAGTCCTATTTTACGATTTGATTATTGAACTTTACTTTTGTGCAATTAGATACTCTCATATGAATAATGCAGTATTTCATAATTTCTCCATATTTGATGGATCTTACATTGCTATAGCAGTGTGTTACCCCTCATTCTGTATACCCTTTAAGTATACAATAGTGTGCATCTCTCATCCCTATCACTAGCAACTCTTCTGGTATATTAGGCTTGTGAAGAATAAAAAAGGTGATCGAAAAATGACATTGCACTTACCTGAAGTTGACTTCTATGTACTGGCTGAAAATCAATTTGCACTAGCATGTTTCATGTTAATTAAGGTCATAATGGTCCTGTTTCGTTGTTATTCTTATAGTTTTATTTATTCATGAGGACATCAGAGTTCGAATATTGCTTGCGTTAGCTTCTTTCTTTTTGTTTTCTCCGTTTTCTATATTTGGATTGTCTTCATGATGTACGCTTCCTTCTGAGACGATTTTGTGAGGAGAAGAATGACCAGCAGTTGGTAGGAACAAACTGCTACCTATTAGAAATACCTCCTTTTTTTCCCCCCAGAAATACATCTTAAAGGATACCTAATCTCCTTCTTCATTAGGAACACTTGGCTCTTCGATCTCTCAATGGGACCTTAAAATTGCCCCTTTCTTTAATTCTATGGATGAGGCTGTCAAGGTGGCGATAAAATATATATATATATAACACAATTAGAATAATTCCTGATTTGAAGTCCAACTGCAATATAATAATATGCTTTGCAAGTGGATAAATGAAAGGCAGTAGTCCAAGCCAAAGATGGAACCGACAAGCCAATGCCTGTCTATCCCATTTTGCGATTCTGTTTGATATTTGATTAGTAATTGTAAAGACCATATGCCATTGAAAAATCATTTTTGTTCTATCCAGCCGGATGGCAAAGCTACATTTATTCAAGAATGAATAATTGCCTTCTTTAATTTTTAAAAATGTATATAATAGTGTACAAATTTATATTATTTTTAATATATGCCCCCTAATATAGGAGTCCTCACTAAAAAATAGGTTTGTCCCTCCTAATTCTAGAATCCTTGCTCCGCCACTAAGCCCGAACATGTTATCAAAGTATTTGATTAATGACTGTACTAACCATATGCCATAGAGAAATCATCTTTCCTACCATCCAGTCCAAACATGTGTGGCATGTCAGACTTGATATGATAATTATACATATACCGTTATGGATAAGGGATTAGGCTCAACCGAATTTAGAAATTTTCATGTTTCATTGCATTCCATCGTCACACAATAAAGACTTAGACCACAGCACTTGCCACCAAATGAGGTTTAATATACAAACAGAACCAATGACTTCATGAGAAGTCTGGAAAATTTTTTTTGCAGACATAGGATGATGATGAAACATTTATCGGGAGGAAGAAACACGCATGGATGACACTGTCTTTAGGTGATTAGTTCGACTCTTTGACCTGCTCTTATTTTTTTGCTTTGCAACGGTGCCCCTGTGCAAGCTGGAGGAGCCTGAACTACTTGCGCTCGCTCTCTTCGCTGCTCTTCTGCGAGAGCTCAGACTGCTGCCAGTCCCGAGGGCTGCTTTGGCAACACTATCAGTAAGAACTTCTCGTGCTCTTTGTGGTTTGATTGGCTGTTTGTTCAGGTACACTAGCTTTGTAAGAAGACTGCATACTGCCTTGCGAAGCTGGTCATCGCTGATGTTGCTCTGAATTGGATTGCCCAACAGATTCAGTGCTTGCAGTGAATTGTAGTTAGCAACAAGCTGCCCCAGAGCTTTTGTTGTTGTTATCTTGTTAAAACTTAGGTCTAAGACTGTAAGCTTCAGGAGCCTGTGCAACCCTTCTACATCACTAATCTTGTTCCCAGCAAGATAGAGTTCTTTGATCATTGTACAATTCGACAGCCCTGATGTAATTTAAATTCTTAGTACTATAAAATGACACAATCTCATTGACACAATTCAAATGAAACAAATTTCAACAAAAATAATTACCCTGCCCAATTCGAGAAATGCGGTTGTAACTAAGATTAAGTACTCGCAATCGGGTTAATTCTCTGAGTCCTTCAATGCTACTGATTTTGTTTTTGGATAAATCGAGGGTATGAAGGCCCTTTGGCAGTGATCCAGGGCAAATATAGACTGCAAAAATGGAAGAACATTCATGTCAGTTCCCATTAAGTATTGTGTAGCCACTAGATGTTTTCTTGCTTCAGGTAAGAGTGTTACCTATGAAATTGTTTGATAAGTTGACGGAGCGAAGACTGATGAAACATGATATGGTGGGTATGGCTTTTAATCCAATACCCGAGATGTGAGCCACAGTAGAGGAGGAATTCAGAGACTGGATCACCATATTAGCATGTACAATCTCCTCTGAGAGATTAATGTCTGGACGTCGAGTCACGTTAGCTGCACTTATTCCTGGTGATTTACTATTCTCAGGAGAGGGTGGAAAGATAATGCAATCGGTACTAGTACCAGCATCATTATGACCACAAGTGTGAGGAGGTGGTGATTCAATTTCCAGTCCTTTTACCCATTCATTAACTCTTGCAAAGGGGGATGGTTCAATTGGGAAAGCAACCCACTGTTTTTGAGGCCACAGACCAGAAGCCTCACGGTGGAAACCATCCCAACTTTGAGTTTCTTCTTCAATGTTGTTGCAGCCTTTGTTCAAGGATTCTGCAGTAAATGATCCAGGTGATTGCAAGTTGCTCAGTGCCATAGCTCTATTTGGCTCAACTGTATCAGAAGTGTACCCAGATTGCTGATTTAGAGAAGTAACAACTTGTGGCTTTGGTTTCGCTATCCACGGTCTATGCAGGTTTCTATGACTCCAGAGGAACAATTTCCACCACAGCCTTCTGCTCCTAGAAGGGAGAACTTGGCTCGAAGAATGTTTCTTTAACATTACTCTGTCTGCACTGCAATGACTTGTTATCGATCTAGGGCTTCCAAAATATCTCAACTTCTCATCCAATTCCAGTGATTCCCCAGAATACTGGGATTTCGAAGGAGTTAATTGATAAGCTATTGTCTTAAGCACTTTCCTTCTTTCTACATTAGAGCAAGACCGTTTGAGCTTTGGTGAACCCCAGAACTCGGTCTTTGAAATCCCAGGATCACTGATATGTCCAGTTCGAAGCTCATCAATACTTTTTTCATTATCTATCTGGGCTTTGTTAGCAAATTGTTTATTGACTGTTATATCAACTGAATCAAAGTAATTGATGATTGGACTTCCCAGAGTAACATCTGCACCTGATCCAGAAGTATGGCGTTGAAGATCAAAATCAGACAATTCCCTATTCATCGAAGCATTCTCTTCATGCTCATCTTCTCCCTCGTAAGCGATCTCTGGAGCTTCATCCCCCACACGACTCTCACGACCCTTGTCATTCTGAGAATCCTTGCCCAATTGAACCGAGTCAACGGACACACTAAAAGATGTTGTTTTCAACTCATCACTCTCAAAAGGTTTCACTGGATGCTCAAGCCTAATTTTCAGAGTTCTCCGAGCCTTGTTGGATTCAACTAGTCTTGATGGCTCCTTATCAACCTAAAACCAAACAAACAAGAAAATCCAAGTAAACTAATCACAACTTATGTAATATATCAAAAAGCAAAGAACAAAAACTCGTAAACAATTTCAAATTCAATTGGCTCTCACCTTCTTTCCCTTAGTCTCCTCATTCAGCCCAAAGCAGCACTTAAATTTTTCCATTTTTTTGAAGAAATGTCTGAAGTCCTCCAAATAAAAGCAGCTACTTTTTTTTTTATTTAAAAAAAAAAAAATTCTTTCTATCCTTTGGTTTTCCTGATTCCTCCTCTAGTTTTGAACTGTAAGATTTATGCTACAGCTTACATCGCTAATGGCTGATAATTAAGGTATAAAATCGAGCAATTGATGAAAAATTAGGGATCAAATTCAATTAGCCATAATCAATAGGAAGGTGCCAAAGCAATGAGCGAAAGCAAAATGAAGGTGAGGATGAAGGAGGACAACCAGAAAACAGAAAACCAGCGTCTGCTCTGGTTGGAGAGAAAATCAAACAAGTTTCGGCCAGAGTTGTACAGGCAACAGCTTCTCTCCAGAAGCTCCACGAAATCTTTATTCAATTCCTGCCCTGTTATAACAACACATACAAGAAAATTGCAGATCGCATTCAACAACACATATCTCATTATCAATCAAGCAAAAAGAAACAAAAATACCATCAACGAAGTGAAATCCAGAAAGCCGCATTGATAAACAGACAAAGAGAACCGTTTCCTGTCAATCGAAACCGTCTAAAAAACTACCAAGTAGGCATTTATTCAAACAGAATCTTGACAGAAAGTTGAATTCTCTCGTTCATCGTATAAATGACAGTGCAGAAACAAAGAAGAAGTCAAAAGAGGGAAAAAGATCAGATATAGGTACCTATTAATGCAGAGGAAATCCGCCCGAATGGAAAGTTTCAGGAGCCAATTATATACGGAGGAGAGAGGGAAACGTAGACCACAAATATAAAAAGCAAGGGGAGGAAGAGGAAATTGGTTGGAATGGACTAGAAATATGGCCAAAATGGGCAAAGAGACAAGCGGGTAAGAGGATATCTGCCGGTGACAGGTGAGTGGTGAGGTTAGGCATGACATAAGAGAGAGAAATACACGCATGATACACGGTGTCTGCGTTGTATTTTACCATCATATCCCTCAAAACCAACACAATTATTATTCTTTTTTGTTTCTAAATAAATACTTAAAATTTTTATTTTTTCTAATTTTACTGTTATCTACAAATATGAATTATTTTTAATTTATTATATTTTTATTTAATTATTATAAAAAA
>CATIWF010043808.1:0-10156 GCA_949630135.1 Balakata baccata
TTTCCTATCAACATGCAAATATATCATAAATACAATTTCTTAAGTGAGGAACTTACCTCTATTAAGCCATTTCTTTCAAGCACTCTGAATGCCCTCATTGAACTTATGCGTCTGCCTACTTATCACATTTCTATATAGACATTTAACCTAACTTATATCCAATTGAGCTAATAGCACCATAAACATATTTGCATAATCATCATTACTAAATTCCTATTGACCATATAGATTATTCATGTTCCATAACCATTACTTATGGAAGTCTTATATAGTCATATCCACATTATTCATAGTAAGCTTACTCTTATTTCATTAATTTCAATTGATAGCATTCTTTGTTCGTTAATGTTACTTATTATGCCATTCACCCCTTAAGTGATCTAACATGTTACCAATTAATCATAATTGTAATCTATCATATCCACCATAGCTAATTACTTAGCAATGGGGTCATTAGTCATATATTTACATATTACGGGTCATTGGGTACATTAAATATAATGAAGCCATACTTTTATTCTCACTCTATTTGTAGCTTCTAGTTCCTTATATCGTTAATAACCCACAATTATGATTAACTTACTAAATATCTATTTTTTCACTATATTGTTTTTCAATAATTTCTAATTAACATGCCATCTATCACAAATTTCATATCATTTCATTTTAGCAAATTAGAATGCATATGTGTATTTACTTCCTATGGAGCCAACTCAAAATCCAAGCTTTAAGCTTGCTTAGCCCCCTTAGTGGTTAATTCCACCTTCTAAATTCATCTCCTACACATAATCACAACTATTTATCATTAACTCCAACTATATGTAAACGTCTATAACCATATATTGCCATACATATTAAACCCTAACTCAAAAGCCTTTAAGCTAGGTCCTTTCTTACTTAAATTCATCAATTAACATATAATTCAACTTAATCTAGCCTTAAAGTGAGTTTCCCCCAAAGAATACTCAAGATGCCACATCAACCTTACCCATCTATAAATGTTCTACCCATTTCGAGTAGATCACACCAATCAACCACAAACTTATTAAAAGAAAAAGGAAAACATGAAATCTTACCTAAGGAAAGAAGAAAATAGAATTGATTTGGTGGAAGACCCGAGTTCCCTCAAGTTCCACACTTTCTCTCTCCAACTTCATCTTCTTCCTTGGTAAATCTCCCAAATTCATGTTTGAATCTTGTTCTTGAGTAGTAAATCTTGTGTTTTATGAGCTTAAAACTCATAAAATTATGTAGGGATGAGTTTTCTAAGGATTTAGGGTTTTGGGGCATTTTGGATTGGGTTTAAATGAAATAAAAGGAGCTTAGAATATTTATAGCAGTCCCCTTCACGGCCATGTTCACGATCATACTTTTTGTCCTGGCTGTGAACTATTCTGCCCAAAAAAAGGCCCAAAATACGACCTTTATGACCATGAACAAACCCTTCATGGTCATGAATATCAATATTCATGGTCATGACAGTTTTCAACATGGTGGTGACGCTGGTGGTGAAAGAGCATAATTTGTTCCTATGATCGAATTTTATCGAAATTCCACTTCTAAACATTTCCTAAACATATATAGAAATCATTCATGGTCATTGGACATAAATAGAAACAAGTTATCACTACTCAAATCATCCCCCAAAATGGGTCACAACCAAGCTCACAACTCAAGCTTTACATATGCATTGTATCCCCTTTAACATATTTGTCATTTTCTTGTTCATAACCATATTTATACATATTCACTCTAATTAACCTTTCTAGCATTCGATCATGCCATTTCATGCTTCATATTATATAATATCCTATTACTTAACAACTAAGCATGCTCAACAACGTTAACTATGCATATAATTCACATTTTAAAGCACATATGTCATTTATTCATTTATTATAACCAGGCCCTATTTATGGGCATTACAATTCTCTCCCCTTAAGATGTTTCATCCCCAAAACATATCTATCATGTGGTTATTGATCAAAAGAGAAATAATAAATTCTCATCCTTTCTTCACTTCTCGTGTGATCAAATGGTATACAATTTTTCTATGAATTATTGACTAATAGAACTTAAGTGTGTGTGTTCCTTGATTACTGTGATTCTTTTTCATATATGAAATCAAATCTCACTTTTATGCTTTCGATTAATATAGTATAAGAAGGATCTACTTTATATCATCTTAACTTAGAAACATAGAAAACACCATATAACTTACTCAACTCTATTAATAGAGTGAGCCTACATTTTAATGGTTCCCTAAACCTTAGGCTTAACTCACTTTCCTTTCCATTCTAAGCATCTTTAAATTCTTTTATGTACATTCATATGTTTATCACTATACTGTCCTTTTTTTATCGCATTATCACTATTGCAATCCTGATATGATCTCTTTTTTATTCCTCCATACATGTTAATATTCGAGTCCTAATCTTTTCTAATTGCCTTTTGAATGGTTCTAGCTATGTACCAAGTTAACACTTGATTTTTGTATTCTTAATTAAAATGGTAAAAAGAAGTCAAATCTCTACCTTTCAACATGAAAGTATAAAGGACACACTAGCTCTCCAAAACTTGATTATCAAGGTTACCTCTTAATCAATTATATAGATTCTATTTTTCCATTTTGTATATTTCTAGGCATTTAAGTTTGTCTCATACCTCATTCGTGTCTAAGGTTTATCTTCTATATATCAAAATTTTGTGACATGTCACCTTTTTGTTTTGTCATCTTCTATATCTTATATGGAACATCTTTTCTCATTTACTTCCTACACATTCTTATAGTTTTAACTTATCTCCATGCTCTTTGGTCAGCTTTCACTTTTCTCCTTTATCTTCTATTTAAGCTCCAATCTCATTAGTTCTATAATAGTCTTTGTTAAATCTTATAGTTTCTTAAATATGAGTAATGTAACACCCTCGACTTTCTCACAAGCATTATCACATGTATTTCATTTGAATATGTTCATTTTATAAATGTTATTCACACAAAATGCATGCACATATAAGGGTTTTAGCTAGAACGTGCTCACGAGATAGACTTATTACATGTCGATCTATTTCGATGGAAATAAATTGATATGTCAAGTTGTAAATTATATGAGAATGACAAGCTATTGAAAATTAATTAAATAAGTGATTAAATTTGAAATAAATGAAATTTGGCATGGTGAAATTAATTAAAGTAGACAATTTGACTAAATAGTATTTTTGGCACTAAGTACATGTAAATATGTAGAGAAAATAATTATAATAAAATTAATTAATTAAATTATTTAAAAATATCAAAAAAGTAAATTTAAAAAAAAAAAAG
Organism: Balakata baccata; assembly: GCA_949630135.1. Classification (NCBI taxonomy): domain Eukaryota; kingdom Viridiplantae; phylum Streptophyta; class Magnoliopsida; order Malpighiales; family Euphorbiaceae; genus Balakata; species Balakata baccata. The sequence continues at coordinate 3,320 of CATIWF010043808.1, forward strand.
AGGAAAGTGGACAAGATTGAGTTGGCTACTTTTGCTTAAAAGTCTACCAGCCTTATCTTCCTCTTTCACAATTTCTTTGCTTCATTTATGCCTTTCATCTCCCAGACCATACCAGCCAATATTTATTCCTTCTTTCACTCAATTTTTTGTAAGAAATTCAGCCTCAATTAGTTTGGAATTGGTAAGTAATCATCTCTTCTTGTTTAAGTGTTTAATATGACTGATTAGGGTCTGTTCTGGGTAGTGTGTTGGCACTCAATTTTCATAACCATAGAGACTGATTCTGGAAAGGTATAAAATATAAAAGTTGTAGTTTTATGTCTTAGATTTATTTCTATGTAAAATTTTTGCATGATTTGGTGTATGTGGAAATATATTGGCATCGGATTGGAATTGGTTCAATTGAGGAACCTAGTTGAATCATCTACTGTTTTGATTAATTTTCTATATGATAGAGTCGCTATTTGAAGAAACTCAAAAAAATGAAGTTATAGATATATGTTTGATCTATTTCATACTAAATTTTAGGATCAGATTATGGGTGGATGTTGAGTTATAGGCAACAGAGTCATGTCTATTCTATATTTGAGCTGCCTGCTTAGTATCCTGTGCAGGTCCAATTAGTTGTTTGTCAATTTTGAGCTCCTTATAGACATTATCTGTAAATGCTCAAAACTAATTATAGGTATATGTCTTAGCTAAATTTTTGCACAAATTTTACCTCAATATGTTATGTATGTTGGGCGTTATGGCCTTTATAAGTCAGACTGGTCTGGATGCCAACCTTGTTTCTGACCAGTCAAAATTACCCTACCATATGAGGAACTTAGATGCGGAATAGATGAAAGTTGTCAAAATGAAAAATGTTCCATTTTAACATATCTATGTTCATACAAAGTTTCATAAAAATATGACTTACACATTGTAAGATATCAAGAAGCAAATTTGGTATCCCAAAACTACCTAAGGTAAAAAATAGGGCATAAAACATATCACTAATATAAATTGCATAAAATAATCCACAACATTGTTATAAAATTTAGATATGTTGTAGTCCTACATGTTAGCTTTAATTAGAAATAAGAATCATATAAAGCAGACTAGTGTAGAAAAAGTTATAAGCTACTAAACACATGAAGGTCACACTGCCATAATACCAAACCCTAGTTAGTGGTTTTTAAAATGCATATTTCAATTTGTTTAAGTTTCATTAAGTTTATTTGGCCACCAATTGACCAAATATATATTCAATTAGGCCCACAGTATATTGGAGAGCCCAAGGAAGTGAAAGACAATAAGTTAGAGGCTTAATAACAAAAGAAAAATGTGAGTTTAATTATCAAATGATTTCTTGGTACGTGTGATTATTATGTGCTACATGTAATGTGATATGAATTACTTTTATTTGAATTACATGATTGATATGATATAGTTAATGAGATAATGTTAAGCAATGATTGTTGCAAATGCATATACATATGGACTTAAAGGGCATTGTGACTAGTTAAATGGCATTGTAAAGCAAAAGAAGAGGCCTATGGCCCAAGCAAATGTTCAAAAGCAAAAGGAAAGGCCTATGGCCTAACAAATGTGCAAATGTTACAAATGATCAAGCTAGCTAGCAAATGCGAATGTTCACATGGAAACCCAGGGCAGTGTCTGTTTAGCCTAGTCACAATAAAAAGAAAATGACATAAGCATAAGCAAATGAAATGTTTACATGATTTAATATGATTCAAAAAAAATTATCCTACATTATAAACAGGACTATGTCTTATTCTATGCAATACACGATAACATGATATAAGTATAAGTGATATCCATAGGTATAAGGTATTACAAGTTATACTCATCTCTTGTCTCTTTATGGATCTTTATGCCAAGCCTATCACTACGAGTATTCACTTATGATACTATCAGTTCCGCTTTATATTTTATCGATGAGATTATACTCATATCTTACTTGTTAGGGGTTTTGGGGGCCTTTAGCACACCAAAACCACACTAGTAATTAATTTAAACTCTAATTTCTTTGGAAACTCCTTGTCTCTCCCCCTTAAGGGCTATTCTAGTTAAATTGTGCCTTACTGTATACTATGATATATATCTTATTCCTTGCTTAAACACATACTCTTCTTGGGAAATTCTTCCATATAAATACCTAGTATAATAATCATCTTATACTGCTTAAACACATACCAACTGCAAATGCAATGTTTAGTCTAGTGCATACTTGAGCATACATCAAGCTTCCTACTACACTAGCATATGATACCACTTTCATTAATTCTCTCTCAACCTCATTCTTGGAGACTATCAAGCTAAATTTGTCACCTTTAGTAATTGGCACATCCCAAGACTTACAATCTTGCTTATTGAATCTTTTCAATATCCGCTCAATGTATGCTTTAAGAGAGACCTAAAAATTTTTGAGATCTATTCCTATGAATTTCAATTCCAAGAAAAACAACAACAGCTTCACCTCATATAGTGTTCCTAAATCATTACTTGCAAGTAATATATCATCAACATACAATATCAAAAAGATATACCTACTCCCACTAATCTTGAGATATATGCATCTATCAATTTTACTCTCGACAAATCCTAAAGAGGTGATCACATCATCAAATTTCAAGTACCATTTTCGTGAGGCTTATTTTAGACCATAAATACACTTTTTAAGTCTACACAAAAGATGGTCCTTACCATCTTCGTAAAACCCTTCAAGTTGTTCCATATAGACCTCTTCATTCAATTCTCCATTTAGGAATGCGGTTTTAACATTCATCTAATGTAACTCTAAATCAAAATGAGCTACTACTGCCATGATTATTCTGAATGTATCCTTCAAGGATACAAGAGAAAAAGTTTCATTATAATCAATCCCTCCTCTCTAAGTAAATCCCTTGGCAACTAATCTAGAGTTAAACCTCTCTATCTTCCTTTTGGAGTCTTGGTCTTATAGACCCATTTACAACCGATAGATCTACAACCTTCAAGTAATTCAACAAGCTTACATACCCCATTACAATCTATAGATTGCTTTTCATATTTCATTGCATCCCACCACAGATCATATTAGGAACTAGAAATAGCTTTCTTAAAAGATATAGTATCAAAAATATGATCAATGTCATAATCACTCTCACCTATATAGACCACATAATCAGAGGAAATAGCAGGTTTCCTTTCCTTGGTTGACCTCCTAAGAGGAACCTATACAACCGCATCTTGTGATGATGAAGCCTCATTTAATTTGATAGGCTCCTCTAGAATTGGATCAATCACAAGTGTAGGATCCAACATTGCAAGTTGCTTGGGTACAGGAATATGTAACCTCAGTTTTTTTTTCTTGTCATGTGATTTCAGAGTGATCACCCTCATTAGCTACATCAAACTCTAAAAATTTAGCTATTTGTGATTCCACAATTCTAGAACCCCCTATACAATAGAATTTGTAGCCTTTAGAATGATCTGGATACCCTATGAAATAGCAATGAGTAAATGTAGAATGCAATTTACCCTTAATAAGATTATAAAGGTGTACCTCTAAAGGATAACCCTTAACTCGAAAATGATTCAAGCTAGGTTTCCTTTTAGTCCACAATTCAAATGGCGTTTTAGCCACAAACTTGTTGAGGACTCTATTGAGAATATATAATGCCATTTTCATAGCCTCACCCCATAAAAAGTCCGGGAGATTGGACCTTGACATCATGCTCCTTATCATTTTATTTAAGCTGCGATTCCGCCTTTCGACCACACTATTCAGTTTAGGACTACCGAGTATAGTAAACTAAGCTATTATTCTACAGTCCTCGAAGTATTTGGCAAAAGGACCTTTTGCTTGTCTTGTTACACCCTATTTTCCATAATACTCTCCACCTTAATCAAATCTAACAACCTTGATAACTTTTTCCAGCTGTTTCTCATCTTTAATATTAAAAATCTTGAATTTATCAAGAGATTCAGACTTTTTTTTAATCAAGTACAGATATCTATATCAAGAAAAATCATCAATGAATGTTATAAAATACTTGTCATTGCATATTATGGGTGAATAAGATTTGCATACATCTATATGAATTATCTCCAAGAGGTTTGAACTCTGTATAAATCCCTTTTTCTTAATCTTAGTCAGTTTACCCCTACAATAGTCAACACATGTTTCTAGGTCACTAAAGTCAAGGACATGCAAGATATAATTCTTGATTAGCCTTTCTACCCTTTCCCTAGAAATGTGGCTAAACCTTTTATGCCATAATATGGAAGACTTATCCTTTATTACGGGTCTTTTAGCAACAATATGTTCAACATTATAGAATGTGGAATAAATCTCATTTGAACTCAGACATACTTGATATAGAATATATGGAAAAAAAAAACAACGGGTAACTGCTTTTGAATTAAAAATATATTTATAACCACATCTTTAAATACAAAAGAATAGTCAATTTAGTCAAGCTCAAATATTGATATCAAGTTCTACCTAAATGATGGTATGTGCAAAATATTTTTCAAAAAGAGTTCAAAACTAATGTCCACATTCAAATAGACACTGCCCACAAAAAGAACTTCTATTGTGTCATTGTTGCCAACCATGAGCACTAACTCTTCTTTATTTGGTTTTCTCTTGTTTATGAAACCTCCTGCAATATGAAAGCAATATATTGAGTCACCCCGTTATCAAGCCACCAAGAACTGGATATGGCATCAACTTAATTGGATTCACAAACAACAAAACTATAAGAGTTACCTACAATCTCACGTTTTTCTAACCAAGCTTTGTATTTCAGACAATCCGCTTTCTTATGACCTTTCTTTTTATAAAAGAAACATTTAAGTTCCTTCTTCATAAAAGCTTTATCAACACCAGATCAGGTAGACAATTTATCAGAAATAGGAGTATTAGTTTTAGCTTTTTTATCTTTTCTTTTACCTTTCCACTGAGGACCTGACAGAAGAAGGGTACTAACCTAACCCATCTTTAGCTTCTTTTCCTCAGCTACACATATGGTAATAAAAGCATTAACTATCCAAGGATCCTCCCTTGGGTTGTATACAGCAATAAGCATCCCAAACTCCGATGGTAGAGTATTGAGAGCTTGATGCACGATACAAGCAAAAGGGAGAATTATGTCAAGGTCTTGTAGCTTATTCTATATGTGGACCATAGTGAGAATGTATTCCTTAACACCTCCTACTCTATTATAACTCATAGAGTATAGTTGCTTTAAAAAAGTATCAATCTCAGCATTAATAGATACTTGATAAAGCTGAGACACTACAGTAAAAAACTCTTTTGATATATGAATCTCTAGTAAACCACTCAATAGGTGCTCTGGAATTGACCTTTTAGTGGTCAATTAACACATGCGGTTCATTTTATACCATGTTGGATGCAACTCTTTTTCCATAGCTAAACTCTCAGCAGTCAAGTCAGCTGGCTATCACGGGCCCACACTTGGGACCGTATGGCACTCACTTGGGTCGCGTTTAAGCAAGTCAGTCAAGAGTTATTCCGCTAATTCTGCATATAAGGGACATGGGTTAGATTCGGGCCAACGAACGAACAACCAATAGCATTTGCATGCATGGTACGATAGCATAGCCAAAATAGCACATAAATACAACAAGCAATCGCATAATCAAGGCATCACATCGAATAAGCACAACCATATAAAGAAAGGCACCGAATGAGTAGAAACTGAGCAAGCATTTCATTAATATTCGATTGAGTATTACAAAGATGGCCAAGCCATTATAGCATGTTCGTGCGGGTAGGGGGGCACCCACAAGGCGAATAGGCCTGTCAAGCTTCCGATCCAAGCAACTAGTCCAATTGGTGACTAGTCACTCCCCCCCTAAAGAGCATTAGGGGCATGTTAGGACTTGGCAAGAGGAAACATCAATATGTTCCACCCATCACTCCCCTTGAAATTACAAAAATTAAATTAAATTTGAAAGACTGTTTGGCCCTTTCATTACAATGTTCTTCCCCCCCGAATTACAAGATGGCCCCCCTTACACTCAGCAGGCCCAGGTGGGCTACTGTGCGCGCTGGCGCACAGCTGCCCGCAAGTGGCACTAAATGGCCCTAAATGGCCATTTAATCATTTTCACTATTCATAACTCCCCATTATCTCCTCTCTTAATTTTTGCTCTATGAAACTGATATTCTTTTGGATCTAAAAGATCCCAAAAAATAGAAAATAGACAAAAAAAAATTATTGGGAGAAGAAAAATTAAAAGGTTAATTTTTCTCTCAAAGGGGCACACAACATTACTAGCATTTTGAGGTGTGATCAAGCCATCTCCCTAGTGGTTTTATTCTTTCTTCTTCGCATGGATATTGTTAGAGACAATCCTAGATTGGATTGTTGTGGTTTGCTACAACCCAACAAGGTGAGAAGTTGAAGAAAATCAAGAAATTATAAAGGAATAAATTCTGAATTTTCTTTAGTTAAATCAGTTTTAATTAGCACATGTATAATCCTTTGATTCGGGTTTTGAAAAATTTTATATTCCGCTGCGTAATATGTATGTGATGCATGCTCAAAACCCATCATTGGTATCAGAGCCCCTTGTGCCCATTAAAATTAATTTTAATTTAAGGTGCAATTGGTTTGCATGTTTTTGATGATTTTGGATCTTTTGATTTGTAAAATTTATTTTACATATTTTTATTTCAATGATCTGATCATGAGATGATTAAGGATGATTATGTTGATTGAAAAATGGTTTGAATATGATTCAAATAATTAATTTCGAATTTATTACAAAATTGTTGAAAATTGCATAGTTGATGAACATGTGATGTTGTTTGGCTTAATT
>CATIWF010043835.1:0-11987 GCA_949630135.1 Balakata baccata
TCAATGAAGGCATAATTTTATTTCTCATGACCGCTAAACCACGAAAAATTAATTAATCATTTCCTAAGAAAATTCATTTCAGTTTTCCAGACCCAATGTTTTTTTACGGAAATACTATAATTTATAAATTAATGACAGTGATTCGTCACTGAAGACATAATAATTTGGTTTAAGTAATAAAGGAAACTTAAAATACAATCCTAAGCAAAGAGAGCCATATGATAAGAGAATTTTCTACGCACACCGGCCCTAAGAAACTGACATTTATAAAAAATATTAAAACACGGACACATGAAGAAAATGTGTAAATATTAAAAATATAGTAATAAATTTATAAATAATTAAATTCAAAAATATTATTTTCATATAAAATTTAAAAAAAATGATATACAATCAAATTTATTGAACAATAATCGGTGTAAAGCAGAGAATTTATGTTTTCTAAAAGGAAAAATGTGTTTTTAACTTAAAAAAAATGCATTTCTAATTTATTAAAAATTACAAAATACATCAAGAACATTTTATGTTAGTGTCGGAAACACGATACACTATACAATTGAAGTGTCCGTGCATATAAGCTTATAAGCATAACTGTCGCAAGTGTATATTAGGCTTGGTTTCAAAGACAGGAAGTGCATTGATATAAAGGTTTACTAACCTTCTTAGAGTAGAAAACCAATATATGACAATAAGAGTTCAGAAATAGATGCGAGTAAACTATGAGAATGCAAAGTAGCAAACAGAATGCTGGCATTTATAGATGCTAAAACGACTATCCAAAGTCGTAAGTAGGCAGAGAAAACTGAAAAAGGAGCCGGTTGAGAAATACAATCAAATTTTAAGATTTTAAAAATATTTCAGATTTACCAAATTCTGACATAAATTTAGTTGCAGAGATTCATTTAATACAAACCATAAGACCAAATATTTAGAGGCGTACATCAAGTGGCAAATGCATTTGTTCTTAAGAGAAGCCGCACTAAATGAAATTTTATTTTTATGACGAGTGCAAGAGGATGACTATTTCTATTATGTATTTCACAGCCCGCTGGACCCTTTAAATATGTCTGTGAAGTGTTCCATTTCTCTAGTAAAAAAAAAAAAAAGGAAAAAACTATAAGACCAAAATGTAAATGTCAAAACGGGAATCTGAACGGCTAATTTTGTTAACTCAACTTTTAAAAACAAAGCAACCAAAGGAGTTTGCAATGAAAGCTTAGTTAAGTTAAACGGTGGCAGTATATTTAAACTTAATATATTGGGTAATTTCAACCTAAATATAAGGAAAGCACAGATGAATAGCTATAAACCATAGTAAAATTAATCTAAACGGTGACATAAAACCAAAGTAAAGTTCAGCTAAGCGGTGAAAAGACACTCCCAACAGTTATAACAAAAGTATTTAAATAATACTACATATTATAATAAGTCATTATGTACCCAACCATTTAAACAGTTGGATGTCTACATCAGCCCCTTTTATTTTCATTAGCCCAATCATACACACCTCAACATTGCATGAAACATAACACCATCTTTTAAATTTTATTTACAAAATTACTTTTTTTTATTTTTATTTTCATTTTTACTCTGTTCATTTTCGTTTTTACTATTTTTTTAATATTTTTTTTCATAACTGAAAATTGCTAAGAATATAAAAAAAAATTGGTGTCGACAGAGAACAAAAGGGATTCCGTGAAATGTCAATAGCAAATTGAGGCTTTCGGGTCTTCTTGTTCCTTCAAGAAGCCAATTTTTTCTTACATCAGACTCAATCATCTACTAATCACTCACCTAGCAAGCCTAGTTCAAGAATAATGGCTTCTTCTTCACACAATTGAATTTTGGTAAATTAATTTATATATATATATATATATATATATATATATATATATATATATATATAATGGTTATGAGTAAGTTTGTCTGAGTAAAGGAAATTATTTTTGACCTTAATTGAGAAGATGAATTTGGTAAAGAATTATTGTGTTATTTAATTTTTTTGTCTCTTTTTTTTTTGAAAATTACCAAAGTATTCTCAAAGTATACCTAAGGTATTTCCAAGATATTTTCAAAATATACCCAAAGTATTTCTAAAGTATATCCAAGGTGTTCCAAATGAATTCTCAAGGAATTTTCAAGGTATTTCCAAGAATTCCTAAAGAATTTCCGAAAATATTCTAAAGGTATTTTCAAAATATACCGAAAATATACCAAATGAGGTGACTTTTGTATTTTGAAGAAAAGAAAAAGAAAAACAAAGAGATAAAGACATTATCAGAACATAGATAAATTAAAAAAAAAAGAAAAAGCAAGTAAAACTCGTAACCTACTTGTCTCGCTCTTGCTTCTCTTTTTTTTTTTTTTGTCTTGTCTTCCACACACATGCATTTCTTCTTTCACTAGAAAAAAAAGTATTATTGAAGAATATTTTTTGTGGCTGTTAAAAAAACAGCAGTAACAAAAAGAGTATATACGTTTGACTTCATAACGACAAGCGAAAATAATTAAATAGATGTGCATGTCATTCAAAACAACAAGCACAAATGATTAGATACGCCTATCATTTTGGACGACGAGTGCAAAAGCATTTACATCTGTTGTTTTGAACGACATGCCCAAAAAATTAAAACGGCCCAAAAGCTCTATCTTTAAAAGCCCCACCAGCAGACGTGTGTTTCATCTTCTCCAAATATTTCAAACCCTCTCAACTGCTGCAACACGTTGGCGCTGTATGACCGAGTGAAAGAGTTTTTTTCTCTTGTTTAAGTCATCCCGCCGGCTGCATTTTGGAGTTTCTTCCTCTCCATTATCTTCTTCATCACCATCTTCTTCTTCTAGGCGTATGAATTGAGGTATATTTGGTTGTTTAAATTTTTTTTTTTTAGTCTCTATGGCCAAAATGAGCAATGCATGCCTTCATGTTTAAATGTTTGTTTGTTTGTTTATTTGTTAGGTTTTGCTTCATCGTAGTCGAGTTTTGCACCTTTGCTATCTCTATTGTTTAAATGTATGTTTGATTGTTTAAAATTTGTTTTTGATATTGCAACTCAAACGCAAATGTTGTTCAAAATCACTAATTAATTATATAATTTATAGGCATATGTATAAGGTTTTTCATGAGTTAATGGATATATAAAGATTTCAAAATCCAAATATTTTTTTTTCTTTGACTGTGTCCCACTGTTATTTTATTTTTTCTGTCTGTGCAATATTCCCACTATAAATATATTACATGATATTGTGAAATTTATGTATATATTTATAAATAAAATTAATGTTTCAAAAAAATTAATAATGTATTATTGTATAAAACAATTGACTATTATATATAGTTTTATTGTATAAATATAATTTTAATTGTAAAATTATTCTTTTGTTATAATAATAAAAAAACGGTTGGCTCATTTATGCCCTTAAGGAAAGAAAAAAGTTGATAGTTATTCCTTCAATTCTTAATAAAGTTCATCGTCTTCTGATCAAACATGTCCAAGTTGCTCTACTGTCTCTTTAATTGAATTTTAATTTGTAAAATAGTAAATTTATCAAGTTATCATGTTTAATGAATTTAATTTTTTCTTTTTAATTACATTAACCAACATTATGATGAATATAATTACATATAAATTATTTCTTCATTTATATTTGTTATATAAAAAAGAGAAAAAATTTGGAAGTTTTTTCTCAATCAAACCCTATTAAATTAAAGTTTAATTTTGTATTTTATAAACAGAATGATTAATTGATTCTTCATATTAATTGATTGTTATTTTGTACTTTATTTTACTGTATTGTTAGTTTAGTTGTATATTCTGTCATACCGCTGCAATTCTTGTACGCTAGCTAATCACATTCCAGGTCAGTTTTTATTATATTTATTCATAATATTTCTCCTTTTATTTAGTATAGGGTCTAAACAATTATTATATAGAAAGTGTTAATTAAATACATATAAAGTTATCGCCAGTTACTTTTACACTTGATTAAAATGCATAAAAACTATAAAAAAAAAGTTACTGTTTATAATGACGAGTTTCAAATTTAAAGAAGTATTTTGTTTTTTGCCATTCTGAAACTTGTATTGATTAAAAAAAACTATTGAGACTAGATACTCATTTAAAATTTACTCATTAGGAGTAAGTTTTGAATTGTCCCAGTTTTGAGACTGTTCTTAAACGTTGTCACTAATGATATGAATGTATAAATAGTTTTTAATTCCAAGAAAAATATCGGTGCATTTTCCCATTGTTCTCTGTATACATATGTTAATAGATCATTCTATTTACATTATATACTTGGAGAACTTAGGGAAAACACTGAAGAATTTTTTTTAGGATTAAAAACTATTTGTGTTCACTAGTGAGATTTGACGTTTAATAATGAGTTAGATTGGAGCGATAAAGACCTAAAAACCAATGTTTAATTACCATAATTAGAAGCAATGGGTTTTTATTAATTTCTTTTGTGTGGGTAGAAATGGAATGAAGTTGGATGTATGGTAGACATAATACACTTGAATTTTTTAATGGAGTTGATAGATTCATTAGAAATGCAATGAAAAATCAAATGAGGAAGAGAGAAGGAATGATTCCATTTCCTTGTATTGACTATATGAACATGAAAAAATCTCATGATGTTCAAATTGTCAAAACACATATAATAAGGTGTGGTTTTACCAAAGGGTACACACGATGGATATAACATGGTGAGAGTGTAGTTTCCAAGATAAGTTATAATAATAATGAATTTGAAAGTCATGGAGAAAATTCCCTTGATGATGAAGGGAATGATTTAGAGAATGATCAGATGGACGAGATGATACATGATATTGAGCATTTTGCCAAAAGGCCAGAAGACCTTGAAAGATTGTATTATAATGCTGAGAGAGCTTTGTATCCCGATTGCACTAAGTTCACAAAGTTGTTAGCTGTATTGAAATTATCTAACATAAAAGCTAAAAATGGATGGAGCGATAAAAGTTTCAATGCGTTATTAGAACTTTTACAAGAGATGCTTCTAGAGGGAAATAAGCTTCTAACATCAACTAACGAGGCTAAAAAAATATTGTGTCTCATAGGTATGAAATATAAGAAGATACATGCTTGTCCCAATGACTGTGTATTGTATCGAAATGAGTATAAGGACTTGCATGAGTGTCCTACGTGTGATGTGTCACGCTATAAGCATGGTAAAGTATCTTCTAAGGATAAGAAATGGCCTTCAGCTAAAATATTATGATAGTTGCCAATAATACCAAGGTTCAAATGCTTGTTTGCAAATGCTAAAGATGTAAAGAACTTGAGGTGGCATGCAGAAGGCAGGAAACATGATGGCAAACTCAGACATCCTGCAGATTCTCCACAGAGGAGAACAATTGATTGTACATTCCTAGAATTTGGTGGTAAAATAAGGAATCTAAGGCTTAGATTATGTAGGGATGGAATAAACTCCTAGGGTACACTAAGCAGCCAACATAGCACATGGCCAATTGTCTTTGTGGTTTACAATTTGCCTCATTGGTTGACTATGAAACGCAAGTATATAATGTTGTCAATACTAATATCGAGGCCTAAACAATTGGGAAATGATATTGATGTTTACCTTTCACTGCTCATTAATGACTCATTTAAATCACACTAATTTTCTATGCGTGTTCTATCTTTTTATTGATATGTTACTTTTTCTCTTTTTTTATAATACAATTAATTTATTTTTTCTTTTAATAAATATTAATTTACAAAGGATAAAATAAAATAAAGAGTAAAAATATAAAGAGCCTATTGGACTTGTAAAATTTTTTTTACTCTTTACATTTAAAGTTATCTTAAGATGCTCTTTATTCTACTAAAAGATACTCTTTAGATACCGTTTGGATTGAGAGATTTTAAAATCTATAGATTTTAAGAATTCTATGGTTTAGTTTGATTATAAAATTTATGAATTAATGATGTAATTACCCTCATACTTATGTTTAGTTCAATAATCATAATCTATTGATTTAACAATTAATTTCCAATTTTATCATTTATGAAATATTGATAGTTTATTATTAACTAAGCATATATAATCAATTTGACTTTATATTTAAAAATTTTAAAAATAAAATTGGTTATTTTAAGAGTTGAAAAATAATAAATAAATAAATAAATTTATTATATGTTATAATGTTTAATTACATTGCTAAAAAATAGTTTTTATTAATAATTTAATGTATATTAACACTATATTATGTATAATAATAATAATAATAATAATAATAATAATAATAATAATAATAACAACAACAACAATAATAATAATAATAATAAAGTAATTAGTTGAAATTAAAAAAAAATGATTTGCTTTTTTAGGATTAAGGATAGTTTTAGAATATTATTAATTTATTAGGTACAATCTTGGAATAAAAAATTTGACAACAATATTTCATTGATCAAAATCCATGGATTTTAAATTTTCCCACATAGGAGGTGGGAAATCAAATGGATGAGAAATTTTCCAAAATTCATGGATTTTGACCTTTTTAAATAATCAAATGATGGATTTAAAAGAAATCCATAGATTTTTCAAAATATTTAATTTGAAATTTTTCAATCCAAACATAGTCTTAAAATAAAGCATACTATTGGAGATACTCTAAAATAGAGTCACCATCAAACAATTTTTGTTATTAATATACAAATAAAAATATTTTTAATATATTATTATTTTTCATTATTTACTTTAATTTTTTTATCATTAATTATATTGTATAGCATTTATAATTTATTTTGATTGTATTATATAAAATAATATTAATATATTATACTAATTTAAATTATATTAATAAATAATATATATATATATACATAAATGAAATATTAATAAACTTATATATTTATATAATTTATAATTAATATAAACACTATAATTATATACATATTTTAAAATTAAATAATCACAAACTTATGTATTTATACTTTATTGTTATACTTATAGTTATTTTAACGTCCGCTAATTGAGGCTTAGTTAGAATAAGTATGCAAGTATTTTATATATATATAAGACATTATGAATGAAATGAAATAAATAATTAAATTGATAGACAAAATTAATTTGATAAAGTTAGACTGTATGATTAAAGTGTAGTCTAGTTAATACTAGTAGGACGAGATATATGTAAAAATGTGGAAATAATAAAAGTAATACATAAGTAAATTAAAAAAAAAAAAGAAAAGAAAAAGAAACTAAAAAAGAAAGAAGTGGCAGACCTTAAAAAAAAACTAAAATGGGAGAGTGAGTCAGTGGAGGGGCTAGCCATTTTGGGTATAAAAAGCCTAGTTTCTACATTTTTCCATCATTTCTCTCCATTCTTTTTCCTCTCCCAATAGCACCTCTAATTCCTCCATATTTCTATTCAAGATTAATATCAAACTCACTCCAAACTAATATGTTCTTGGTAAGTAATCTCTTCTCTATTGTTCTTGGGTTGTTTATAGCTATTCGGATTGTATTGTGGCAGTGTGTTGTGCTCCGATTTTGATACCATAAAAATTAATTTTGGAGAAGTATTAAGCATGAAACTTGTAAATTTATGTTTCAAGTTTATGTCTATGTAAATAATTTTGCAAGTTTTTGTCTATAGAATAATATATATGCAATTGATGGAAACTGGTTTATGGAGAAGTGTCAATGGGATACCCTACTGTGTTATCTGATTGTATACTAAATTTTATGAGATTCTTGGTAGATGTTGAATTATGGTAAAAGGAACCACGACTGTTCCTTGATTGAACTGTTTTCTTATACTTGTACAGCTATAGCAATTTCGTACTCAATTTTGATATTCTTATAGGGCGAACTAGATGAATATTAAAACATAAAAGTTTTAGCCATGTGTCTTAGCTAAACTCTTATAGAAACTATATCCTAAAATATTGTGTATTTTATGAGTTATGATTATAAAAAGGAACATGATTGGTTGTTATCCTATATTAGATTAATTATATTTTCACTATGAATTAAGGATTTTAGAGGCCAAATTTCTAAAAGTAGTAAACATGAAGAATGTTTCAAATTATCCTATATGGGTGCTTAAAACATTTTATAATAATAAAATATACACTTTGAAAGTTATGAATTTTTAAAATTGAGTATCTCAAAACTGCCTAAGGGCAGGAGATATGACAAATTTTAAAATTGCACAAAAAATTGTGTAATACTCCAAAAATTATGAAATTTTAATATGTCATAATTTTATTTTTTATATTTAATTAGAGATAAAAATCACAAAATTGGATAAGTGAATAAGAAGTTGTAGAGTCAAAAACTTCATAAGGTCACATTGCCACATAGGAGAAACTTTATTTATTTATTTAAACTATATTAAGAATAAGTATTCTAACAATATATTGGTCAATTATATTTTCAAATTAGACTCTTAGCAAGTTGGAAGAAGGAGGTGACCATTAGGTAGGATAAATAAGCTCCACATGTTTGAATTTTGTGTAAAGCTCCAATAAGGTCTATACATATTTGCATTTTAGTTCGTCATTTACATGTTTGATTGTGCATGTATATGCTTAATCGGTGATTTTAAAAAATATGATATAATTATGAACTTGAAATGATATGTATGGATTGTTGGAAAAGTAATGAATTTATGTATTATGACATCACAGAATAAGGATTAGTAGATTTTTATTAAATATATAATAATTGTGTATGAGGATAATGGTATGTTTAAAAGCACAAGATAGTTATTTTGAGATGTGCTTCTTTGATAAAAATTGTATATACCATGTAACTTAGAAAATTTTATGATATGCATTTGGTTTGCAATGTTGTGAGCTAAATTGTCATTTTTATAGTTTTGTGGTAAGTTCAAATGAAATATTAAGGTATAAGAATGTATTTAACATCTGAAAATTTTGGACATAGGCATAATTACATATGGTTAGAGAATTAATTAATTGTATTAAGCACATGAGATAAACTGTTACAAAACCAAAAGAACAATCTTGATAAAGATGATCATAACTTTTGTTGTTAGTAATTGGATTGATATAAAACTAATTGGAAATAAAAGTTGACTTATAGATTTTTAATATGTATGAAGGAAAAAATTAATTTAGCTTGCAACTCGATCCAAAATAAGTTACAAAATTCAGATTTGGCAATACCAAATGAATGTTGGGTAAAATATAGTTGAACACTTTATGGTAAAATGATTATATTTTTTAGTACAAAATTCAGATTCAGATAATTCTTTTTGCAAATTAAAGCTAAGATAATGAACTAAAAGTTTATAGAAGACTATAATGTTTGAATCCAATTATAAGGGGCTGAAATGGAAGCCTAATATCAGGATTAAAATCTATCATATACATAAAATATATGTTGCGATCTTTTTGATGTGATATTTGTAACTCATAATATATATATGAGGATTTCTGTGGTACACCGGGTGTAAATTACACTTGGTGCTTTATAACCATTATATCATCAACTTTTAATCTCAACCATTCATTATCAACGGATGAGATTAAAAGTTTATAATCCAACGGTTTTAAGGCACCCGGTGTAAATTACACCGGGTGCACCTTAGAAATTCTCTATCTCTCTCTCTCTCTCTCTCTATATATATATATATATGTGTGTGTGTGTGTGTTTAATGTTCAAAAGGAAAATGTGATGACAATGATAAAAAATATTGACTATATCATTAAATACTTAGTCCGGAACTAGAATAGTGGATAGTATGACATGCTAATCAGGAAAAATAAATTGTGCGAGGAGCACAATATTGTAAAAGCTGGAAATAACACAATTTTAATGCTCGTGATGACACTATTATTTTAAAAAGCCGATAATAATACTATTATTTTAACAGGCCGATAATAGCAATATTAAAAAGGCTGGTAATGACAACTCTATATTACTATTAATTAGTTCAGACAAATGTATTATGGGCTGGACTAGAATAAAAACAATGATAATAATAGTAATAATAATGTTATAAGTAAATTAAATAATGGAAATATAATTGTATACAAGTTAAATATGAAACAATTATTTATTTATTACATAAAAACTATGTTGTATATGGAACTTCTATTGTGACATATGTTGTAGAACAAATATGATTATATATGTAAAGTAAAACAATTAGCAATGGAATTTACATGGACTGAGTATGAGTGTATACTAAAATAGCATATGCATGTCCAATATTATTTTATAAATTGGATATGATAGATGAATAATTTGGATATAGTTTGGACTTAGAAGTGGTATAAATTATATTGAAGATTGGTTGCATCTAATCATATAAGTGTTATGTGTGTCTTCCTTACAATTTGAGAATAAAACTAAAGTATGTTAATATCCTTTATTTGGTCAAACAAGATAGAATATTATATAATAACATGATTTTAACTCTGTAATTAATTAGTTGTGCAATTGTAAAATGAATATTCAATGTAGCAAATAAATATACATGTGATGGAAATAACCATTTAATTAAAATAATGAATGGAAACAAATTAAATTAAGATAATATATGGAAATTACTTGAATGACATGAGGAACAAGGTAAGAATTAACTATATAAAGTAACATGAATTTGTTTACAGGAATTTGGTATGACATGAGCTATAATTACATTATGAAGTAAAATTGATAAATGAGACATATGATGCCATGAAAATATGATATAATCATATATAACAATATGTTTGTTCCTTTATGGTACATGCATTATAATTGTGATATCTGACATAAAATATATGTCATACTTTTGTGTAATAGCATGGAGAACTTGAATGCTTATATATACCACTAAGATAGAAATAGCTTAGCGTGAATTTCTTTCATGTAGAAATTGAAGCTTATAAATATTAAAACTTAAAGTTAATTAAGAAAAGTCCAAACCAATATCAGAAGAGACATTAGAGATCCGACCATTGAGTCAGTTACTTTGTACTTTTGTTTTGGTTTTAATCATAAATATGAGTTTAGATAAAATGTCCAGTATATATATTGAGAATATAATTGGTAGATGGAATTATTCAAAATGTGAATGAAAAATATTATATCAAGTAATATGTAAGTATACAGTATGAAATAAAAAGTAATTGGAAAAAGGTATACTTAATATGATATGTAACACCTTATAGCTGTGGCTATCACTTATACTTATATCATATTATCATGTATTTTATAAAATAAGATATAGTCCTATTTATAATAAGGGATAAATTTTTTTTTTGAATCATATAACATTTCACTTTGTTGCATTTAGCAATTCAGCAAATCATAATAACTTGACTATATATATATATATATATATATCACATCACTGCGTATTCACTATATTATACGTGTACAGACATACAGTCCAAAACACAAAAGATATGTCCCTATACAAATGTGCAATGCAAGAAGAGAGATTGATGAGATTTGACCGGTGACCTGTGTTTCATATCTTCTATACAGTATGTACCTCCAAAATGAGCTAATCATTCGACTCTGCCTGAAAATAATGCAATTTGATGAGTTGCATCTCAATGAGAATAATTATCAAATGCTTTCTAAAGTACTAAGCCAATCACAGTTAAAAGTAATAATTATCATTCGTACACATTTTATATGTCATTCTATTTATTAACATCATATGAACATAAATAATATTAATTCATGTAAACATTTCATTTGCTTATACTTATGTCATTTTCTTATTATTATGACCAGGCTAAACAGACATTATCCCGGGTTTCCATGTGAACATTTGCATTTGCTAGTTAGCTTGATCATTTGTAACATTTGCTAGGCCATAGGCCTTTTCTTTTACTTTTGAACATTTGTTTGGGCCATAGGCCTCTTCTTTTGCTTTACAATGCCATTTAACTAGTCACAACGCCTTTTTAAATCCATATGCATATGCAATTTGCAACAATCATTACTTTACATTTGCATTTATATCACATTTGCATATTCAATAATCAATCACT